>CALNHX010005224.1:0-111190 GCA_940337035.1 Agriotes lineatus
TAGGATATGATCAAAGCGGGTTTAAACATTCTTACTGCCAATTCCATAGAGGCTACGCCCCCAAAACGGTTAAATCAGAAATTTCAGATTCACCAACGACCTCTTTAACGAAGCGTACTGGAGCGCGTTGTCAATGCTGACTAAATAAATCAACGTTTCATCTCATGTGCTCCAGCCACGTATCCCCATGGTGTTGTTTCTACTAATCAAACTAATCAGCTACAAGAATTCGCTCCACACGCACCTGAGTTCCTTCCATTTGGCGGGGGCAAATGTATCCTACACAGCTTCGAGTTCATTAAAAGCTGCGTTAACGTCGACAGGCCTATTTCACGTAGCATGACTTTATTGTCGGTAATTTGCTGCTGTTTACTGGCTTCACTTACGATATTAATCTTACCGAAGCAACGAAAACCCAAATGTAGAGGAACGAGAATGGTAGCAAACCCGTCATTATTTTAGAGTTCAGGTTATGTGATAAATTAGAACGGTTCTGTTGATGAAACATGTGTTTAAGTTTTAATATATTATTTACTCAATTGGTGAATAGCTATAAAATATTATTCAGAAAAAACTAGTTTCTTTTTGTTGTGATACTAATACATACAGAATTTTTCATCGTTTCCGTTTTAGTATTATCGGGCTTTTGAAACGTGATCAAAGCATCAGACATACACTATTTTTGTTCAGAAGTTCCGATAAACGTTGTTGGATATTGAGTTCACGGAGTATCACTTTATTGGTTCAAACTGCCCTTCCAGGTATTCTCGTCGTTTGTCACCAATAAATTTCAGTCCCATAGACATTTTGATTCTTTCCTTGGTCTCGTATAGCTCACATTTCCATATTTTCGACAATTTTTCCGCGGTTTTCGAAAAGATTGCATTTTGTTATTAATAGTACTTAATTATACTCAGAAGCAATCTCTGACGAAGCATTCTAAATATGGCGTAAATGTCAATTAGACATAGCATACAGTAATACTTATATACCACCCTTAAGAAAGGGGTAGCACAGCCCTACCTAGGTCAAACCTTGGGCAGAATATGGCGCGAATAAAGACCAGGTAGCGGTTGTTAAGCTTACCAAAAAACTTACTAACTTTTACACAAACGAGCGTCAGTCGTTATTCACAACAAAACACAAGTTTAGCTAACAAAAAAATGTACCATCTACCTCGTATGTCTCTAAATTCATAACCTAAATCTCCAGAAACGCGAACAGGTTTATGAAACGTAGTAAGTATAGATAAACCAGATATACTCCAGTAACAGTAAGTAAAATTTAATTTCACCGATAGTGTCACAATAAATAATCGTAATTAATATACAAGAGGTTCAAAAGGCTCGAAAATAGCAATTACCAAACAAATCAGAGAAAACCTGACACTCTACAGCTGCAAAATAATAATTAAATATGACTGGAGTCAACACAAATCATGTCACAGTTGATATTGAGTATTACAATAAAACGGTATCTAGAATGTCCTCCAAACATTGCAGCTTTTGAACTGATAAAAACGCCTGATCACCGGCATGCAAGCTGATAAAGTTGAATTTATTTGCCTAATGACTACACTAACAACTGCATTGCAGGTTGTACAAACTGGATTTAGTAAACCCCTAATTGAAAAGCAAATGCGACTGTGATAAGCTCATAAGTTATTTGATCCACCCACGTGATTAATACCAAAGGCCTTTGTCATAACCTATTGCTAGCAAAACTAAATTTGACAAATTTAGCTTGTACTTACTGCCATATTCTGGGATGTTCAGACAAGGGTTTTTTTAGTGGTGCGAAGCAGTTTAAATGTGTATCTGCAGTTGGAGCTAACGCCAGCATTCAGCGGCCTGAAGATGGTTGCGGGAAATTGTAGTCAACACATTTCTACGAGCGTGCATGATGTAGATGCCGTGAATTTCAGGAATAGACTTACAATTAATGCTTATGACGCATAAAGAGGATACCGGAGTAAATACTGAATTCGAAAGTCGATGAATTATTTGATATTATTACAGTGTTGTGGATAGGCTACAGGGGTTTGCAATTATTCTTGGCTCCTCTGCAGAAGACAACAGCGTCTGGTTCTTGATGATTTTCAGTAATTAGTTGGAGGTCCAGTTGAAGAAGCGGAAGCCATGGAAGCCCAATGATATTACCCACCTTCGTGTATCACAGCGGATCTCTAGCTGTGAGCTCAAAATAGAGATCGGAGCCATGTAGGGGGAAGTGCAGAGACAATCCTAGGCTAACTATAAGAAAAGAGCCCAAACAACGGGGGATTTGCTGGTGGGCCGATACAGACCTACACATCCGTCTACAAAATCGGGATTCCAAGGTTAGGTGTGCATTTTTCCAAATTTCAGTAATATAACATTTGTGTGGCGTTCTTCGCGAACATTTTGTATACAGTAGCTTCGTTTACTTAGTTAAATCACATAACCCACGCATTAATAAGTTATAGCGGATATAACTGTTAGAATTAAGGCTACTAAATATGTACCTCGTCATATATGGGGAAGCGAGTCACTATAAGTGTTGGTATAAATGAATTTCCCATAACTTCAAAAATTCCACACAAAGATATTCCATTGGTTAAATAAGCTGTTCAAAAACGAGCGTATCCAATTAAACTAAAACAATTAATGCTTTTAGCTCAACACAGTATCAAAATAAATGTACATACTAAATAACAAATAGGAGAATGTAAAAACCCAACCCTTGGGTAATAAATAAATTATTAAACTGAATACTAATTAATAAATATTTAAATAATAAAAAGTACAACTAAAATCTGATGTTATAACAATACACGTCGCAAAATGTAAGGTATATGGAGAACGTTGCTGTGGCTGGTTGGAGTTGATCAATTGGCTGTAGCAGAGGTCTGCATAATTGCTGTGAGCTAACACCAGATAAATTTTGAACAAGGTTAAACTACTGTTGTGTGTCCAAGATTGGGGCAAAACGTATCTGACGGAAAAGATTTGTTACAAATAAAGTGGACCATTTAATACATGATTAATAATTACCTGTAATAAGTTAATAACTGATATACAGAAAAATTGTTGAGTTGAAAGGTTGGCTAAACTGGCAGCGTACACCTTAGATAAAAGAAATCTACAGAGCTGATATGGAATTTGATTGTAAAAGAGTAATTTTAATTTTTTTCTATAGCAAGAACTTTAACAATTTCAAAAGAAAATAATGACAGTCAATCACATTTCAAAACGTCAGTAGCTAGATCGGGTTGCTACGATAATACGAAGCTGTCATATTTAATTTAAACAAAAGTTAGAAAATTAAATTACTTTATCTATCCTTGATGTTAAAGTGCTACTTTATCTACCCTTGCTGTTAAAGTAAAACTTGACCTTTTGTTTTGAGTTGATAAAAGCACACTTTAACATGTGCTATAGAAAAAAGAATATTTATTTCATATATCCACAAAAAATGCAATGTGTTAGGAACATAATACGCAATGAGTAATAAAAGTTAGTAGTCCAAGGAAAAAACAAAAGGGATATGAATGGCTGAGAAGAAAGCCCATGTCATAACTACTTCAAGAAGTTTGAAAATTGCACAACTTGTACGAGATCTTTTTAAAGTAGAAGTTATACTAATGATAACCAACTTCCGTTAAAAGTTGAACTCAATATGAGATCAATCAGAATTGAAGTAACATGTGCCGTTTGTATTTTGAAGCACGGTATGGAACCCTGTTATGTGCTTTTTTGGCTTCAATTGAAATTTGAGTCGAGAAAATGTTATGAGTTACCCGGAATTTCTTACGATATGTTTAGTCGCTTAGCCACATATTTTATTTTTGGTATGTATTTTATGGTGCTGCTCTTGTGAGATTGTCCTCCCGTGCTGTAGATTTGATCTGGAATTCACACTTCGTGTGGATGTCATGGTTCCGAAATTATTTTGAAAATCATTAGACAATCTTACGGAACTATGCGTGAGATTGCTGAAACAATATAATTAGGCTAGAGTACAAAATTATTTATGTGCAGCCACTTACTTCTGATTACTTTCCAACTCCAATAGATTTGTTTTTCATTACACGCCATCGTTTTGATGTGGTGTAATTTCATGTCTTCTCAAACTATCCTAGTATTCTGTTAGTACCTCACTTTGCATATGTTCTCCCCTGGGCTTTGATGTCACTTTGTAGAAGACTGAGAGAACCAAGTTGTAGGCAGTTCTGAACCTCTCGATTACTCCAACTGTTCCCGAGAATTGAGACCACATGGTCTTTCCATCGTGCACATCGTTGCACATTTGTGTGGACGGCTTCTCCGCAGGAACCCCAAGTCCGAAATCGTGCATAGCCTTCCCAGGAACGCTGCTCTGTCATGTTTTCCCCAGGTATCTTCGTCGTATTGAGCTCAAAGGATTGGATTATATGAGCCCTTACTGTGAAAATACAAATTCGTGTAGTTATTATATATTAGAGTGGCAACTCTGTTTGCGATTGAAGTGTGCAATGTAACTTGTGCTTATGGGCCTATTCGCGTGGTTTTCGCTTAATTTCACAATTTAAATCTCTATGCGAATGTGACTTCCGTTATCCGATTTCGCTGATTTTTTTAATATGTCATTCAAGGCAATTGATTACGTGTGCTCGTGACAAAATTGAGAGGAAAAGTCGTACAGCTTGTTTTTTAACCTATTTATTAAAATTTCATGTCACAGATAGAACTGTGTACATATAACAACCATGATAGCTTTGACAATATTTAAAACTAAGCTACACTTCTAAATACAACCTTGAATTGTCTACAATTTGAAAAAGAATAAAGTCTTACGATTAAGGAGCGATTCCTGCGACTAGATTAAGATCAACATAATTCTGAGCTAATTCATTTGATAATATGTGTCATTCAAATGAGTGTAACATTTTCAAATTCTCTTTCGGACCCTTGAGCATAGTGCAGAGATATACATAGTGGAAGTAAACCATTAGGTTATATCAATTTCTGGCGTTTTCTTTTACTTATTATTTATTGAATCAGCTATGTGGTTTAGGGATTTACAACTACATCTGTAGGATTTCTGGTTTGAACCGTCTCAAACCAGTGGCGCTTCCGGACAACCCTCCCCCCCCCCCCCAATCCTGCTTAGAAACTAGCTGGAAAAAATTTGCTACACTACCAGACAATTCCTGAATGGCCGTGTTGTAAATCATTTAATTTTCTTTTCTTTCTTGTATGTACAGAAAATTCCCCGTGTAGCATGGCACATGTCTCAATTTGCACCTGTTGATCAGCCGTAGGAAATTTGGTGTGAGATCGTTAGACAGTTATACTGGAATAATAAATTATTTCTGCAAGATCACTCACTCGAGGCCACCCTGCAACTTTGGTATGTTTTTGTCGTTCCCCGCGGTTGAGCGGTTGCGATATTGTGTGATTTTCGGCCTTTTACTTTTTCTTCTTACCGGTGCCATATTCTGCATGTGCTCCCTCTTCGGCTGTGATGTCGTTTGCTAAAACACCTGGAAGACCGACTCCTGCACAGTTCTGAGTCACTTCGTTTGGCTGCTCCTGAAGTTTGGACCACACGGTCTCTCCCCAGTGTGACAGCTTTCCGAGGCTTGGACCACACGACTTTTCCCCAGTGCAATAGATTGAGAAAAACCTACCACACCTAATGTTGCACATTCATTTGGATAGCATCCCCAGATCCACCACCTTGTATAACTACTCTGACTAAGCTGCCCTGCTACGCAACACCAGGTATCTTCTGCGTGTATAGCTAGCGTATTTAGTCACCTGATTTATCAAAACGGAAAATATAGTTCGTGCTTTTATTAAGGAACTCTAAGCGTTTTGCCTACCGTTTTATGATGCAAAATTAAGAAATGTGTAACTGCAGTATGTTCAGGTGCATTTAATTATGCGGAATAGTTTAGTTTTTCACTTTATAAGTATTTAATATATCCTGGATTGTCTGCCCTGTTGGCGTATCGGTCGCGTTCAGCTCGTGAACTGAACTCAGCGTTTTAAAAAATTTAATTGCATTGAACGCGAGGATTTCCGGGAGGATAGACATTAAAACAACTCCTCTTTAACGCTAAAAATACACAGTTAAGTGTAGAACACCCTAGGCGTATAGTATCATTCGTTAGGTCGCCTTTATAAAAATTAATTTATCGTTAAAGCGATTTGATGCGACTTCCGTTTACTGATATCGTAGTGCTTGATTTTCAAGTCACTATATCAATATAATTGAGATACTTGTACTCGGGCGAATTGCTAGTTAAAACCATATAGTTTTGTTGTTCACTTCAAATTTATTAAAGCTACAACCTTGTACATTTTATAAGTAAAACCAAATTAAATCTACTATTACAATTACAAAAAAGTATACCGTCTCGAACCAGTGGCGCTTTCGGACACCCCCCCCCCCCACCCAATCCTGCTTAGGAACTAGCTGGCAAAAATTTGTTACACAAGAGACAATTCCTGAACGGCCGTGTGTAAATTAATAAATGTTCTTTTCTTTGTTTTGTGTACAGAAAATTCCCCGTGTAGGATGGCATATGTCTCAATTTGCACCTCTTGCTACTGGTGCGATAACCATAAAACTGACTAAACGTTCTAGCTGAGTATTTTAAATAATGACACATATATATTTCACTCGGCTCTAACCCCTACTATCATTTTCGTGGTACAGCTTGGTTTTGATGAAACTGCTACCTTTTATCAGCGTTGTGCTAGTTTTGGACCGCCCCGAACATTCGATTTCTTTTAGATCTATCAGATCTGGCAGGTTTTTACTTATATACTACCTGTGAAGACGCCCGATGGGGAACTAGCAACCCTAACTACATTGGAAATAACACCGAAAGATTAAAATATATATCCGAACCGTGCGCATTGCTAACTGCAACATTCGAAATTATTAACCTTCAACGAACGGACCTCAGAAAATTATGAAATAGAAGAACTGGGGTTCAATCGTACCCCATGATAAAATGTCATGGAACTGTTGTACATACTTGAAGTATCAGTTTTAAGAACAATAAATAACAAATTTATCAATTCTTATTTTTATTTGTACTAATAGAAGTACCCAAACTACTACTCTAAAAACTAACAAACTATTAACTAAAACGCTTTTTTTTAAATCTTAATTAGTTTGAATTTTTGAACTGATTACAAGTAGTTTCACAAACAGAATGTGCTAAGCTAAGCACACAAAATGTTTACACTTCGCGCATTTATTCTTACTTTCTCTAGCTCTCTTCGTTTGGCACATGCAGCAACGTCGTCTTCCGTCACTTGTATTGTCAGCTCTTCTTGGGAAATTTCCAATAGCTCAGAGAAAACAATAGTCGTGCATCGCACCATGTGAGGACTGAAAAACAGATGAAACGCATCTTGCATGCTGAAAATATCTGGGCTACAAGTTGTAAATCCAATTGCAGTTTTTCGAATATTTTGGTAAATTCGCTCGTCTGTTTATTTATTGGTATCTTAGACTATTCGGTTCCATCTTTTGCCACAAATGTGGAAAACTTGGAACGTAACTGCTGGATTCTGCAATGGTTTCAAATTTGGCTTACGTATCCTGATCAGCAACAATTACGTCATGCTCTTTATGTTCTTCTGACATGATATCTTTTTCTTCTACATCACTTGCGGCTACTTCAACATCATAATTATTTTCAACATCTTGATCATCATTCTCAAGGACATACAACAGTTCTTCATATGCAAGGCGCTTACTGATTCGTGGCACTGTACTAACCTCCAACCACACAATACGAAAAACTAACAGAAACTAACTGAATTTTGCACATGCAGGTGCATAATCATAGTATGGGGAATTCCAGACTCATGTCAAATGTCTGAAGCATGCTTAGATGATATATGTATTATGGAGTAAAAGCACAAAAACCGGATAACTACAGACAATACTGGAGAATTGTCTTACTTGATTGGAAATAATTAAGACCAATTTTAATACTCTGTAAAGGCGGACCGGGGTTTAAATAGACCCCAGGCTGAAAATAATTGTAAAACACTGAAACAAAAATGATCATATCCGAAATAATATAATAAACGGATAGAGAAAATCCTAAAAAAAAGATAAATGACAGCCCAATATTCTAAATTTAAAATTAGGAAAGTTATTCAAAAAAATCTGGTGTGATGCACTCATACAACTTCCTTTTACAGTGATCTTATAATTAGTAAAAAATTTCGTTTTTAATTTTTAAGCATTTGTCAAATTTTTAAAAAATTACAAATTCTATAAAATACAAAATAGAGCGTTAGTTGAGGAGACAAATTTTCTCTAAAATTTTAAGTTGAATTGAATAATGTAATAATATACCGGGTGTTCTATTTAAAATAGGAGTTAATAAAAAAAATAGGAAAAAAAACAAGAGAAGCCCACTTTAGAAGTACTCAACTGGAAAATCATTTAGCTCACATCAATACACAGTAAAAATGTAATAAAAATGTAAAGTTTGAAAAAAATCGTTAAAGCCGTTTTTGAAAAAAATTTTAAAAAAACTGAAAAATCACAAGAGTAAACACCTACTTCTGGTTATGCGATTTTCTTCAAAAGCTTGCTGTTGCATCTACATAGTGCACAAAACTTATACAGAGAGATTTTTCTTACTACGAACACGGCAGACGATATGTCGAATTTACAAATGCCGAGAATTTAACTTTGACAGTTCGCGTATTTTGTCAGTAGATAATATCTGCTGTCATTTCTATCTTAAAATCGATACTACGAAGCAACGGATCAGTGCAAATTGTAAAATGGTATTATCAGGGTCTAACGGTCCGGGAAATTCAAAATTCTTTCACAACATTTGAAAATAGGCGTTCTTTATCGTTATCAACGTTACATGGAGTTATTTCAAATTTTGGAAACTTTGGATGTGTTTCTCCCCAAAAGCATAAAAGCCCTAATGTTCCCAATGAAGACAGGTATTTAAAAGAGGTTTGTATTACCGCTAATGACTATCCAGACTATTTATTTAAATAAATTGCAGAACTAGTAGATTTAGCTGCGATATTCTTCCCGTTGGCCATTTCAGAAGTATGGAATTTTGTGAAACTGTGACAGATATGCCTAAAACTTCCTCTGAAAAGTCGTTTTCACTACAACTAACGATTTGAAGAACTGCGTTTAAAAATTAAAAGGGTTGTTCAGAGTACTAGCACTTTATGCACTTTATGTAACTAATAATAATAATAATAATACGTTTCTATGATCGCTTAGGATACTGTTTAGCGCAAGAAGGCAGGCTCTTTGAACAAGAGCTAATTTAAACTTCTTGAATTTTGTTGTTTGAAATAAAAATAGTTTTATTTTTGTTTGCATCTTTTTTTTACTGAGTTAGTTTGTTCGGAAGATATTATTTCTTTCTTCAGAATGCGTTGTACTTTAAGAACTACCTTCTTTTACTGTACTGTTAATCTCTAAAGATCCTGTTTTTCAACTCTGAATTTATCACCTGAATTAATCACAGAATAACAGTACCTCATACATTCTATCTGTGATATAATAATTAATTTTAAAAAATTACACTAGGCGTCTGCGTTGAACAATTACTTAAACAATCAACGCAGACGACCCGTGGATTAATATCAGAGTACCTTAGACCGACTGTCCATCGGTCTTGGCGTATTTTTAGGCAATCGTAAATTCGCCTTGATTTACTCGTGTTCGCAGTTCATGAATTTTCACTGTATATGAAGTTTCAACATCATACGTCTTTTCATTTTTGAGATATTCTGTTCACAGACAGACAGACAGACACACAGACAGACAGACTAATGAAAAAAAATATGTTTTTTGGGACCAGGGGACTCTAAAACGTGAAGATCTGTTGAAAACTCAATTTCGAATTTTTGGGGTGAATCCAATACTTTCTTTATCGTAAAAGGAAGTAAAAATAATGGTCTGGGATCCGCTTGGACCCCGGCCAGTCCGTTGAAGGTTAATAAGAGGAAATTTTGCAAACGTCTAAGCTGAAATGTTTTTTTTTTTTTATTTAGATGCTAATTTACAACTAGCCCTAAGGCTAACGAGCAAATTTGATATAATACTTAATTACTAAACTAAAATTAAATTAACATGTGGAGGGAGTGTCACCCATTGGCGAGTCCCTGAGTATATACTAATATAACAAATTATTAATTAGCAAGGTCTCGCGTACATTCGTAGACTAAAAAAAAGCTGAAATGTGGACAATGAACATGAATTTAATTTTTTTTGTGTTATGTTTATTATGCAATCTGTTAGTATACAAACAATAAGCATACATGATGACCGATACAGTAACATGGTAGAGATATGTTCCAATAAACACAAACTCTATATATTAATTATACATTAAATTTACGTATCTTCTAATAAAAATAAAATGTAGATGGACTGATGAAATGTTACCTTGCTCAATTGGGGTTTTACAATAATGACGATGAGTATAATAGTACCATATTACCTATTTATGTGAAACTTAAGTCACCTGTGGATGATTTCACTGTCGGTGTATTAAGTCTAATGGCTTTTTTGTTTTAACCTTTTAGTTTGCTGGCTGTTGTCTAATAGGCTTATCGCTAATGCGTTTGGAAGCCGTCAAGTCGTTTTAAGTATCTTATACTACACTCTAAAATCACATCACTGATTGATGGTGCTTCTAAATCTTGATAAATGTCTTTGTTGGTCACAGACCAGGGCGCATCAACTATGGCACGAAGGACTTTCGATTGGAAATCTCTAGAGGATGGCGATGTTGGAATTTGAGGCTGTTCTCCAAAGCTGTAGCCCGTAGGTCCATATTGGTTTGAAGATAGTGTTATACGCTAATAGTTTATTGCATAAGGACAGTTGCGATTTTCGTCCGAGAAGCCAGTAATGCTTACGAAATTTTGAGCCTAGCTGTTTTCGTTTTTTCCAAATATGGGTTTTCCACGTCAAACCCTTATCTAGGTGCATACCTAGGTATTTGACGTCGTTTGCTGTGGGTACGATTTGATTGCATATCGTTACCAGTGTTGCTTGTCCATGACATTTCATGAAGACAATGTGTGCTGACTTCATTTCATTAATTTTAATGCGCCATTTTTTTGTCCATAGTTCTATTTGATTTAAGTTATTTTGAAGTAGCCTAAGTTGAAGTAGTTACACTTGCGCCTGTCGGGAGATCTACGGTATATAAAAGGTAGAGAGTTGACCCTAAAACGCTACTTTGTGGTACCCCCGCTGCTATCGGGTACAGCGTCAGTTCATTTTCGTATCTCACCCGGAAAAGCCTTTCTTGCCGGTAGGATTGGAGGATGTTATACATAGCTTCTGGTAATTTCTGCTTTATACAATAATCCTTGATGCCGGACCTTGTCAAAGGCTTGACTGACATCAAGGAATACAGCTGTGCAGTAGCCTGTAGCTTCATAAGTTTCATTTATTGTGTCAACAACCCGGTGCACTTGTTTTATTGTGGAGTGTTGCCTTCGGAATCCGAATTGGTGCTCAGGAATAAGATTTTTCCCAGTGACGATTTTCATCAATCTTTTTGCCAGTAGTTTTTCCAATAGTTTTTACATTATTGGCAAGAGACTAATTGGTCGATACGAGGTCGGATCGTTGGGTGGTTTACCTGATTTCTGAATGAGTATCACCTCCGCTAGAGCAAAGTTGAAATGTAAAGACACCAGCGTCGCAGCATAACCTTATGGTGTGCTGGTGTCTTTACATTTCAACTTTGCTCTACCTACCATTGGATAGGGAAGTATTTTAGTATTTGCTACTGGTTCGCTAGGTTGTTGCTTTACTCCGATCAGTTTTGGCCCATTCACCATTTGGCATTCTTATGGGTGGAATATGTTCTCGTGGTTGTTTGAGCCTTTTGGTAGCCACCAAAAGCGCATAATCGGAAGAAGCCGTTGGTGTTATATTTTCCAGGTATTCTTTAAGATCTGTTAATAATTGTTTTAATTGTCTTGCTGCCCTATTGTACTACGTTTTGTCTTGCGGGCTTTGTGTTTATTGCCAGATTTTTCTGAGCTGTCTTTTTTCGACAATTTTCTCGCGAATGTTTAATGGACAATTTATCTTGTTCTGTTTTAGAGATTGTGTTGGTGTTGCTTTCCATGCCGCTTCTTGGATTTTTGTGGTAATTTTTTTTACTTCTAATTCAAGCTCTTCACATGTTGTCCTCCGTTATTTCTTTAAAGAGTTCCCAATCCGTTTTACGGTTATATAGTTTTAACGGTTGTTCTTTCTGTTGTAATGCCGAATAGATGGTCGCTATTACAGCAGTATGATCCGATGCAATGTCTTCATTCGATTCAATGCCTAGGTACCCATCAGCAATACCCTTTGTTACAAAGAAATCCGAGCAATCTGGTAATTTATTTAAATCTGCTGGCCAGTATGTCGGTTTGTACGTGGATAAGTGGCCCAGGCGGAGTTCTTTCATTACTTCGTAAAGCACTTTTCCTCTTCCTGGAACTGTGAGTCGTGATCCCCAGCTAGTATTCTTTGCGGTGTAGTCAGCTACTGCTATAAACCTGTTCCCCAGTTGATTATAGATATTAACGATACAAGTTTGATTATGAGCATCTTAACGAAACGAGTTTGATTGCCAAAACGAGGCGGTGAGCCGAGTTTTGCGGCAATCAAACGAGTTTCGTTGTGTGCCATAAGCAAACGTGTATTGTTCAATATCTTATCTTCATCAATAAACTCTGGTTCAATGTATAAAAAGAGTGCGGTAATATTCATTACCGCACTGAGTGCGGTAATATCTATCCATTACCGCACTGAGTGCGGTAATATCCATTACCGCACTGAGTGTGGTAATAAAGCTCTTAACGATACTAAAATTAATTTGGTTAAGAGGCTATAACAACACGGATGAAGATAAAAATAGTTTACAAACGCTTGTTTATTTGCTGGATAGTTGGGTGGGCAGTACGCTGCGGATATTGTAATTGGTCCATACTAATCTTCTACGACTACACTAACTGCTTGATGGTATGATTGTTCTATTTTATTTAGCATATGATGTTTAATCCGCTCCGGCTCTGGCTCTCCTTTCAGTATCCGGATGGGCTGCATTGTAGACTACGTAGTGTGGTATTTTAAAACTAGTATTCGATGTTAGGTGAGATTCCGATATTAACAAAATATCAAATTTGTTGAGCGCGAAAAATGTTTCTATTTCCTGTTTGTGATTTAAGATACCATTGGCATTCCACAACGCTATTTTATACAATTGAGCCATTACTTTTTGGAGTTAGTGGTCATGTCTTCTCTTAGTTGTCTGATTACTTGAGTCAGTTGATTAATTGCATGTTGTTGGTTTTCAATTTGTTGTTGAAGTTGTATATTTTGCTGTTGTAGAAAAGTATTCTGTTGTTGCAAATACGTTATAATGGAGAAATTTTCAGACTGTTGATTTTGTTGAGATTTATATCGTAATTTTGTTGTGGTCGTCTAGCTGCAGCTTGAGCATATGTCCCTGTTTCTGACGTGGTTGGTGCATTTTGTTGAATTCCTATCCATTGCGGTGGTAATATAGTTTGTGTTTTTTGTACGGGTGTTTTTGCTTGAGGCACTGTTACATCTATATATGGAAATCTTCGTTTTATGATGTCTAAATATACTTGACATCCTTTGTAATTTGCAAGATGTGCGCCATCACAAAGTGAACATTTTGCTGGTTTTACATCCCCTTTTTTTTCGCATGTTCGGTAATCATGCCGGCCTGCACATTTTACACATCGATATTGTTCCGTACATTGGTTTCTTGTGTGTCCATAATTTTGGTACCTTTTGCACTGCACAATTGGTTGCTTTTTGTTTGGGGTTTCAAATCTAACAATTGCGTTCAGTAGGGTAGATATTTTGTAAATATCTCCATTATTTGTATTTCTTTCAAGATCTATAAAGAATAATTTTTTTTGTTCTTTTGTTTCCCTATTTCGTACATTCATTATTTGTTTCACCTTATGCCCCTTCTCTAATAATGCCTTTATTATTGCGTCCGGGTCAGTGCTGTAATGTAGGTTTCTTAAGATACTCTATAGAGTTTCTCCTTTTTTAGTTTGTATGTGTGTCTTACAATATTTTGTTCGTATAGCACCTTTTAATTTTTTTTATAGTTTTCTACGCTATTTGGTTGTACTTTCATTTTTTATCCGGAAGTAGCTGATATGTAAATTCTGTTGTAGTTTTTTTAATCAGATCTACTAAGGCGGGGACTTCTTTGGTTAGCCCATAAAGAATGAATGGAGGAATTTTCGTACTAACTGGATCATTATTTGGAGCTGATTTTGAAGGTAATTGATCACCATTCGTATCAGATAATGCTTCAAACCAATTTTTTGTTTTGATTTGATTTGATTCGGCTCGTACCTTAGCTGCTTGTGCTTGATCTTGGGAGCTATTTTTGTCTCTTTTACGTTTGCCTTTTTTTGTTTCGATTTTTTGAAGCTTATGTCCTTCAAAAAGTTCTTCGTCAGAATCGTGATATTCTTCTATGTTTGTTTTATGATCATTTGCATTTTTTTGCGTGATGTTTTGCGAGAACAAACCAATTTTACCCATTGGTTGTTGCTGATAAATTGGGGTATTTAATAACAGCATCGTTATTTGCTGAGTGTGATAGCTCGGTGGCTGGGATGATAATTCGAAGGTTCTTTGCGACTGATTTTGACTTAAAGGTAGTGGGTTTGGTTGACTACAACTATAATGTGTTTCAGGCCAAAAGTGTGGATTTTGCTGGGGTTGTTGAGTGTAAATCACATTTTCAGCATGCATTTGTTGTGGGTATTGGATGTAAGTAGGTGTTTGGTGTCTTATTTTAGAATTTTGATCATAAATAGGTACGTTACGTGGCTGTGTGTATTGCATGCTAGCGGCACTCGGTCCATAGGACATAGCGCGTGTTGTTCCCTGCTTCAAACATTAGCGAACGCCGCACTGTTTGAATAGTGTACGGCCAGCCTGTGGCTTCATATTATCACTTCACTGATATGTCGCTTTTATAGAAAACACAGAACCTTTACGCTGCGAAAGTCAAACCGATACTGATGAATGTTATGGACCTGAATAAAGTCAGCTGGCCCAGGTCTTCTCCCCAAAACACCAATCGGGGATTTCCCTATTTTACTGAGGCAAAAGACTCGAAACACAAATAAGGTATTAGACCTTATCCCTCTAGGTCAGTGGTTCCCAAACTTTTTTGGGCCAAAGACCCCTTTCCCAAAAATAGTTGATACCATAGACCCCCAACTGTAACTCGTTCTTTTACTTGCTTAGAGCACGTTTGACAATCACTGGTTTTCCATAATTTGTTAAGATCTGATTTTTTTGAGTCGATGCTATTTGTAAACGAGGGTAAATTAAATGACACTTTTCCAATCGCATTGAACAAAGCAAGTGCGGGCGTATAAAAAAGTTGTTTCAACATGCATTCGTCCTGTACATGTCCAAACTCGTGTACCAGCAGTGTATTGAGACGAACCTAGCTAGTTACAATTTAACCTACTTAAAATTAGTTTTGTGAAGTGTTAATTAGTACTTATATACTTTACCATTAAGTTAACATACGATAAGTTGATATTGATAGATTTAAATAACGGCCTCTTTGGGGGTCGATTTTCAAATGCCGTCGCCCCCCATTTTTATGCACTGAATTTATCGACCCCTGAGAGATCGATATCGACCCCAAGGGGTCGATATCGACTACTTTGGGAATCACTGCTCTAGGTGAATGAGTTATGATGAATAATATTGAACATCATCTAGGCATATGCTCCGATAGACGCCAACTGAAATGGATATGCTAAAGATTCTACAATAACTTATTTATCTATTTATTTATTTACTTACTCTCAACAGGTATATACCCAATTGCAGAGAAGAAATTAACTTAAAACATGATATAATAAAGAAGAAATTAAAAATAATCAATCTATAAACGAAAGCATAACAATGAACTAAAATAAAAAAAGTATTAACTAAAATTATCTTAAAACATGATATAATAAAAAAAGAAATTAAAAATAATCAACCTATAAACGAAAGCATAACAATAAACTAAAATAACAAAGGTATTAACTAAACATTAATATAATAAATACGTAACTTAAAAAAAATGAACGAAACCAGTTCCAAACATAAAACTAACTTCTAAACAATTGGTTTAAATGGCTATCCCTGATAATTTTTGAACATGTTTTGTAATAACATTTTAAATTAGATGAAAATAAATCAATGTGTTCATATATTGCGTTGGAGTGTCGGGCTAGTTTATGCAATGGCGAATGCATAAGACTATTAGTTCTAGAAAACGGCAGATAAAATAATGTATTGTTTCTGCTGCCTGCTCTAGGCACACCATCTATTTTCATATCGATGATCTTTTTGACAAAGGTTACCGATTTAATAAATCCTGTTTTTCTAAAGGCAATATATTATACTGACTTAATAACGTGCTATAAGATGTTAATAAAGGATAAAATCCAGTTAATCTAAAGCTTAGTATTTTTAAACGAAGTCTCTACGCTGACAAAAAAAGGGGAATAAGAAAAATCATGGAAAACTACAAAGCGAAGATAGGTTGTCATACTAAAAAAGGAACAGTTGGGAAATATGACACTGGTGAAAGAAAGCTTACCAGAGACCTATACCGAAAAAAAAATGTTTTGGGGCCAATACATTTTACAAACTACACACCTGGTAGTTATCCGCAGCCCAAAATACAACAAAATAACATCGTGAGCTGCAAAGAATATAAGAAAAAGAGAAACTGATGACACCAAAAATAATAAACTCGTAATGGATAGCAAAAGGAAATTTAAAATAAATGAAGAGAAAGGTAATAGATATTAACGATACAAGTTGGATTATGAGCATCTTAAAGACACAAGTTTGATTGTCAAAAACGGGGCGGTGAGCCGAGTTTTGCGGCAATCACACGAGTCTCGTTAAGTGCCATAAGCAAACGTGTATTGTTCAACATTTCATCTTCATCGATAAATTCTGGTTCAATGTATTTCTTTATAAAAAAGAGTGCGGTAATGAAGCTCTTAATGCTACTAAAATTAATTTGGTTAAGAGCCTATAACAACACTGATGAAGATAAAGAAATTAACAGATACATAAACAGAAAATGCAGAGAACGGAAAGACAAATAGATGTCGCGTAAATGCAGAAGTAGAAGCATCTCAAAAGAAATGTGAAGCCTTTAATATACATCAAAAGGTTGTGTATGACTGGGAAATACTGTAAACATAAAGCAACAGTACCTAGAGACAGAAATAACGAATTTATGTTAGAAATAAAGGGTAAACTTAGAAAATGGAAAAAATATGTCAAAACACTCTTTAACGACAACAGGTGTGAAGTAATATATGCAATCAGGGTGCATAAAAATAGAAAAACCACTGGTTTTAATCTTCTGATCAGTTTTTCAACACCATTCACCTTACGGGAAAATAATCTCTGATGATATGAACAGAACTGACGAAAAACACAACACTTCGCTGTACAACGATTATCGTTGATAAGCCTTATATCACATGAAAGCGAATTAAGGCGAAGGAAAGCATTGCACTAACATTCGGCATGCGTACGACACCATAGTAATAACCAATAAGATATAATTATACTTTACGAACTACAACTGATAAAAGGTCAAAATTTACATCGAATCGTTAGGTTTGTTTGTGAATATATCCAAGGTAATGCTATTTTCTAAAAAGGAACAGATTGCAACCCTCAAAATTAATGATAGCATTGTTACACAAATGATATATTCCAGACACCTAGAACCAAGATAATGATCAGTACACAACAAAAAAGAGACGGGATTAAGCACTGAACAGGCCAAAATAGTTATTTGTGTGTTAAAGGCATAATCAGTAGGTTATAGCATGAAGGAATGTTTAAAGCGGAGAGCGTTAAATTGCCCAATAGCTATAATCATGATCAGGCACGTTGTACATATAACGTTATATTTTATTTTGGTTCTCAAAATGTAAAAAATTTTAGGATTCAGTATTTTGGCTAATGCGCCATCATTGTGCCGGGGCTGTGATTTTTTGGTGTTGCTATATACTACATTATTGGTGCTTGTTATACTGCTTAGCAGCTTTATAGGCCTTAGGTCCATAAAACCCACTTGACGCCCGCTATCGAGGGCCAATAAACGAGTTTATGGTTCCAAAATGAAATAACATCTTTTGTAGGCATAAACTCTTTTTCTCAATCCACACTTCAGCTCCGAGATTGGAATGCACATGATCAGATCTTACGTGTTTGCGATTCTCTTATATAGATGTGAGCGTTGGATTCTTGATCCAGGTACTGAAAAACACGTTGAAGCATTCTAAATGTATCTGTTTAAGCGAATGCTGAGAATATTATGGGCAAAGAAAATAACTAAGATTGAAGCTTTCACTATAATGCAGAATAAGTGGACATTTCTCTTGAAGCAAGCCCAACAGCCATTTGGATCACTAACCTTTGTTGAGAAAAGGCGCAGTAAGCAGAAGACAAGGAGCTGATGTGTAATGTATACTTAATTAATATTGGCACTAACTCACATTATTATTACTTAGTGATATCAATAGTAAAAATAAGGTTTCAATGTAAAACTGTTAATTAAGATCAAAAGGCTATTTAGAATCTATTCTCTATATTTACTTTGGTTGATACGACCGCTAAAGACTTCACCATTTGTGATTACCAAATTTCTCCGCTGTTGCTGCCAAATTGTAAACTACGACATTATATGTAGTTCTTGGTTGCTGATGTGCTAATGTTCGATGCAGTTTCCACTTACCTCCTTATCCTATACCATAAAATCGGTAATCTCTTTGTTTGTATGTATCTTTGTTCGCTATCTCCTCCGAAGATATTGAACCGATTAAATTGTATGATAACCTACAAAATTTCGGAGGATTCACTATATACCATTATAGCAGCGGCTTATTCAACGAAGCATCGTTGGTTCAGTGGTAGAATGTTCGCCTGCCACGCGGGCGGCCTGGGTTCGATTCCCGACCGATGCATTCTTTTTTAAAGTTATATTAATGAATTTCTCTTAAATTAGCGAAGCGAAGCGTAGCTCGGGTGATTCACTAGCCAGTAAATATGCTGTTGACTATTATCCGTCGGTAGTACCGCGTTCACATAAATATTGCAATATGGCTTTTTTATATTATTCGGTTGCTAGTCTCCCATATGATCATTTTAAACATGTATATTTTAAAGGTGCTTTGTCTAAATCAGTAATCAAACCATTCCTGAGGAGTGTTTATATAGGCAGAAGTGAGCAATCTATGTCGATGAAAAATAATGCGTATTTACATTTATACATATTTTTCATTAAATGATCACATGATCACATCGTCACGAACTGAGGATATCCTCAAATTAAATGAACAATAGTTGTGCAGAACATGTTATTCTTTTATGTGCTCCATACCTTTATCAGATCGATTATACCCATTGAACGTGTAGATAAACTACATTAATTTTTATTGTAGTTATTCATGTATCAAGGGCATAAAACAGGCGTTTGTGGCCCGCGGAGTGGAATTTACAGCATGAGGTGCAAAGCATTTATTTATTTATTTATTTATTTATTTGACGAACAAAACAGCCAAAACGCCTAATTACATTGTTCGATAGTTATCGAAAAATATCATGCCTAATACATGTCATATTATTTACATACAGATATTTAACTACAACCGTTTCTCAAATAAACAATTTTAAACAAAAATATGCAGTAAATGTGCCTACACGTCAACATACGCAACATGGTATTTATTGGTTCAGTAATGTATTTATCTGTGATCTAAATTGTGCTAGAGATGATGAAAAAATGTCTATTTGAAAGTCTAGTGCGCTGTCTAAATAATTAAATAAAGAACATATCCGAGTAATGGGTGAGAATTTTTTTACAAGAGTTCGATAACGTCGAATGTATCTGTCTCCAGGGCAATTAATATCTAAATTAATTCTACCTAAACGGAGAGCATAGGACTCGATAATACCCACGCAAAGTAGAAGTTTTTATAGGGACTTACCTTGATGGATATATACAGGAAGGCTCACATGTGGAAGTGGCACGTCGATTGACCCGTGACTCCAGGAGCACAAAACGATAAACACGAGCGATTACACAAAACAACAAAAAACGGGATCAGTTGACCGACCGTTCACCAACTCGTCTTAGGTGCATCTCTTGCTATGTGGGCCACTGACCCAACATTTAGGGGTGACAGGAGAGGGGACAGTAAGCCCCATAACTCGACGTTCCACCAATAGTGGGTAAACTTACCGCTAGGTAGAATTACAAACTACACTAAATTTATGTACAGCTATTTACTTGTATTAAGAATTACGAATGAAATAAACTAAACTAACATGATTAAAAGCTAAATACCAAACATTCCGCCCACCAAAAAGGCCATGCATTTTTCTATCCGAGATCGGTGATGGTTACTGGGAGGGCAAAGGGCATAATTTAACCACCGGGCGCTGAAAGCTACCACTGGTCGTTTTAACCGTGGCTACTCGCATTACTCCATCCATACCAGGATGCACCTTTTCCACCCTGCCGATACGCCACTGCAGAGCCGGAGCGGAATTGTCTTTAATCAGAACTACTAGCCCCGGTTCCAGGTTTTTGGTGGGATTTAACCACTTCGAACGCTGTTGGAGTGTTTGTAAATACTCCGAATGCCATCGCCGCCAAAAATCATGGTGCATGCGTTGGAGCAATTGCCATCGATCCAGACGATTGATTTTTAAATTGGTCAGATCTTCGTCTGGGACAGCGGAAAGTGGTTCGAGAGTTAAGAAATGCCCCGGTGTTAACACTGCAAGATCGTTGGGGTCTGCACTAAGCGAGCACAGGGGTCGAGAATTTAAGATAGCTTCGATCTGTACGAGTACCGTGAGAAATTCCTCGTAGGTCAGAATTTGATCGCCTATCACTCTAACCAGATGGGACTTCACTGACTTGATTCCTGCTTCCCAGACCCCTCCCATGTGAGGGGCCGAAGGGGGGTTAAATGACCAGGAAATGTTTTCATACTCGACCGCGTCCTTAATGAATTTAATAAGTTTTCTATTGGCACCGATAAAATTAGTTCCGCAATCACTAAAAATGGAGGAACAACGGCCCCGCCGAGCGACGAACCTGCGCAACGCTGCCAAACATGCATCGGTTGATAATTCCGAAACTAATTCTAGATGCAGGCATTTAGTAGCAAAACATACAAACAAACATATGTAAGCCTTTTGTGGTGCAAGACCCCGACGTCTACCTAACCTGATGTGATATGGGCCACCCATATCAACTCCTACGACTGCGAATGGTTTAATTTGGGTAATCCGGGTAGCGGGAAGATTCCCCGTTGGAGGTGTGACTGATTGGGGGTTAACGCGAAAACAGCGATTGCATTTCGAAACACAACGACGAATTGCGCTTTTAGCAGCTATGATCCAAACCTGTTGCCTCAATAAATAAAGTAACGTCTGAGGTCCGGGATGGAAATAATCTTCGTGGAATTGACTTATAATCAGCTCGGTCAGCTTGTGATTTTTGGGCAATAGAAAAGGGTGTTTACTGCCATAGGAAATATTAGCATGAGCTAAACGACCGCCCACCCTGACAATTCCTTCGCAATCAAGAAATGGAGCGAGTGTTCTAATTGGCTTGGAGCATTGCTGATTTGAATTCAATCTTCGAATATCATCACGAAACGATATGTGCTGAACATGCTTAATTAATAGATTTAGGGCCCTTTGTTGTTCACCTACAGTGATGGACCCGAATCGCCGTGTAGTAGCGTTGCGGCAGTTGTGCACGAACCGCATGCAATAGGAAATGATCCTTTTTATTTTCCGTAACGATGAAAATCGAGACAATAATTGATCGCAATTAAATGGATTAAATGGCTCATCGTTCACGGTTGTTGCCATCAACACAAGTTTGCGTTCTTCGCGTAAAACTGATTCCATGTCCAAGGAGTTTTGATCGTTTAGGGTAGGCCATTCGTCAGAGTTTTTTGAAAGCCAAGAAGGGCCGCTCCACCATAAGGGGTGGTTCAGCAATTCCCGAGGAAGAAGTCCCCTGGATGCGCAATCCGCGGGATTATCAGCGGAAGGAACGTGGCGCCAAGAAGATGCTGGCACGCGTTCTTGAATATAGCTAACGCGATTGCTAACAAATGTTTTCCACCGATGTGGAGACGAACGAAGCCATGATAAAACTATCGTAGAATCAGTCCACGCATAAATTGCGGCGAAGCTAACAAACGACGAGTAGGACGAGCAAATAAAAGAAATTAGTTTGGCTAACAATTGCGCCCCACATAATTCCAATTGAGGAATTGGTCGCCGTTGTAAGGGGGCAACTTTCGTTTTAGCCATCATAAACCTCACTACAGATTCATTCGGACCGATTACAAATCGAAGGTACACTATCGCGGCGAAACCGGCCTCTGAACTGTCAGAAAACCCGTGCAACTCACAGTTGACATAATTCGCAGGAATTAATTGGCGATGAATTTTGATATGAGCTATGTCCACCAATTGCGACTTATATAATTCCCAACGATCAATTATTTCCGAGGGAGGCAATTCATCCCATCCTAATCCTAGACACCATAAGTGTTGTATAAGCCGCTTCGAAAAGAACGTTAACGGCGCTAAGAAACCGATGGGATCGAAGACCCTTGCGACTTCCGATAGGATGTGCCTTTTGGAACAGGGACGATCAATAGGTTCAACCTTGAATCTAAAACTGTCACTTGATGGGGACCATTGTAAGCCAAGGATCTTCAAAGGGGAGCAAGGTTCACCGGAATCGAAAGATACCATATTCTCTACCAGATGCGTGGGATCTAGGTGGTTGGTTAACGCTGGAGAATTACTAGCCCATTTCCTTAATTCAAATCCGCCACAACGCAACAATTTTATCAGTTGATCCTGTAAGATTAAGGCCTCAGCCACGGAGGAACATCCAGTGGCAATATCGTCGACATAGATATCTCTTCGAATGACAGAAGATGCTTGGGGAAACCGGTGTTGCTCGTCATCAGCTAATTGAATAAGAGTTCTAATTGCAAGAAACGGCGATGAAGTAACTCCATATGCGACCCTATTCAAGATATATTCTTTTACAGGCTGATCTATGGAAGAGCGCCATAGAATACGTTGGAAATCACAGTCTGTAGTCGAGACGATTATTTGGCGAAACATGTGCTTAATGTCGCTAGTTATTACTACATTATGAGCGCGAAAATTTAATAACACAGACACTATGTCTTGCTGCAACTTTGGCCCAGAATACAATGTGTCATTTAGCGATAAGCCATTTGAAGCTCTCGAACTGGCATCAAAAACAACACGAAATTTTGAATTCGTCACACAATGGTGTGGAATGTAATAAAATTTATCGGGACGAGGATCCGCCGATGCGAGGACCATATGCCCTGTATTAATGTATTCGTCCATAAAGTTGACGTATTCCCTTCTCAAAGAAGGATTGTGCATAAGGCGATTTTCGAGCAATTGCAGCCGCCTTAAGGCGATATCGCGCGAATTGGGAAATTTTGGATTTTGCACCTTGAAGGGCAACGAAACGACATATCGACCAGTACTATTACGGGATACCGTAGATGAATATAACGACTCGCAAATGGCATCCGCGGCGTCGACCGTAGATATCTGCGGGGGTTCTTCTGTTCGCCAAAACGCTTTCAATGTGTCATCGAGGGTTGGAATTTCGACCGATGTCAGATAAGCTTTAGCAACTGCGTTCGACGCGGGACCAACGCATCCATTAACAGCCCAACCGAAGACCGTGTTAAGAGCTGCTGGTTCATTTTGGGACGTACTCAAAATTGCGCCAGGTTTAATCACGTGTGCATATATATCGGCACCTAGCAATAAATCTACTTGGCGGGCCCGATAAAATTCGGGATCAGCTAATATTAAGCCAGAAATATGATTCCATTTAGAAGGGTCGATGGAACTGGCCGGGATATTTCCGGCGATTTGAGGGATTACATGGGCCTTTATGCTAAATACAGGCACCGGCTTATTGCTGTAACAAGGACGAATACAACATGTTCCAAAACCTGCAGAAAGCAAGGCCTTTTCAGAGGTTTCTGAACCAATACCATGAATAACGGTTTTAAATGTTGTAAGTGTTAATCCCAAACGCCTTAAACCCTTTTGCGTGATAAAGCTACCCTGTGAACAATTATCAATGAGACAGCGCAACTTCTGAAAATTACCGAGAGCGTCTTGAATTTCCACAATAGCCGTAGAAAGTAAAACCGATTCGCACGACAATACGCTCGCACAAGCGGTTAGGCTCGTTTGCACCTCGGGGGGTGGAACAGTTACACCGACCTCAGCATTCGCCGAACTTTGGGATCTTGCCGGAAAATGGAGCATCGTGTGGTGTTTATTGCGACAGTTTCTACATACTGATTTTGATGGACAAGAATTACTCATATGGTTAAAGCGCAAACAATTCAAACAAAGACGATGCGACTTGACCATTTCAAATCGCTCGTGTGGCGTTTTTGACGCAAACACAGGGCACGCATAAACCGTATGTGCCAGCTGACAAATTAGACATTTCGAAGTGTTTTCGCTACCTGAAGTTAATTTATTCTGCGAGGATTTATTTACTAAGAACGCCGATTTAGTAGACGGCTTTGCAAACAGGTGTTTGAACCCTTTGTTGGCTGAGTTATCAACACTTTCCAGGACGCGACATTGACTTTCAATAAAATCTTCTAATTGTTTTAGCGTTGGAATGTCCGATGCCTTAGACCTAATCTCCGATTCAAATAATTTTCGCGTATCTGTATCAAGCTTATCTAAAAGGATGCTAAACCACGAATTAGCAATGTTTAGAGCCTTAAGGGCCAAACGATTCTCTTTAACGTGGTCAAAGAGTTTTCGCAGGTCTTTCGCGGATTCTGCTTTCAATTTTGGAAAATTATTAATTGATGCCCAATAGTGATTAGCCAATCTACGCTTATCATCGTAGCGGTCGACGAGTGTGTCGTATGCGATTTTATAATTATCTCCTGACAAAGGCAACGACTTAATAAGATTTAATGGCTCATTTTGTAAACAACTCAAAAGGTATTGCAGTTTTTGAATGTCAGACAAATCAGATCTAGTATGTATTGCACTTCGAAATAATTCGATAAAACCGGTCCATTGACTATACTCGCCGGAATAAATCGGGAAACGGACGTTATTAGAATGATTGAAGCTACGATTCGAAGAATTGTCATTAAGATTGCTAAAACTCGGGGACGATTCATTATCAGGAAACAAAGAAAAATAAATAGCTTCAATACTATTAAAGGCATCATCAAATTGTTTCCTAATGGCCTCTTCGGATGCTAGGTCCGGATTAGCTTGAGTGGATATATTTTGAATAATTGCGCGATGCAAGGGTTGAAATTCATCATAAATCGACTTTGCCCTGTCAAGTCGCCGTTTGAATAGCGGACGTAACGCGGTTTCTTCCTGAGATGAAGAAGCTAGGTCACGAATTTCCAATAATTGATTAATTAAAGTACTGCGGAGTGCCAAGTTCATTTTAAGCTGATTGGCCATGATTTATTGGTATGCGGCGACGGAAGTATGCGACAGAAGGCTATATCCAAAATCCAAAACTTTGAGGATCGGCAGCCGCCTGCAGTGCCACAGCAATAAAGGCAAAAGCAATAAAACCCAACCGTTCTACGATGGTCACTTGTTGACCATATGCCCGGCGCAACCAAACTAGGAAATTCCGAGAACGAGCGACAATGGATGCAAAGATGCGGACCAAATTAGGCATAAAATTAATATGTGGGACGGCGAAACGTAACGACATACGCAATATACACGAATCAATAAAGTTAAATCAATAATAACTCGTAAATAGCTGTACCTGCGCTGGAGCTTTGAATTTGGAAAATAAACGATATCAAAATTTGGAAAATTCGACAAATTTCACGCGTTTCTACTACACAAAAAACGGATAATCTCAATTGATTAGATCCGGCTCGAAGGACCAGAAATGTATCTGTCTCCAGGGCAATTAATATCTAAATTAATTCTACCTAAACGGAGAGCATAGGACTCGATAATACCCACGCAAAGTAGAAGTTTTTATAGGGACTTACCTTGATGGATATATACAGGAAGGCTCACATGTGGAAGTGGCACGTCGATTGACCCGTGACTCCAGGAGCACAAAACGATAAACACGAGCGATTACACAAAACAACAAAAAACGGGATCAGTTGACCGACCGTTCACCAACTCGTCTTAGGTGCATCTCTTGCTATGTGGGCCACTGACCCAACATTTAGGGGTGACAGGAGAGGGGACAGTAAGCCCCATAACTCGACGTTCCACCAATAGTGGGTAAACTTACCGCTAGGTAGAATTACAAACTACACTAAATTTATGTACAGCTATTTACTTGTATTAAGAATTACGAATGAAATAAACTAAACTAACATGATTAAAAGCTAAATACCAAACATCGAATATAGAAAAGAATTTTTTTTCGTGATCTATAAGCCGGGACATAGAACAATAAGAGCGCTAACAAAGGTGGGCAGTCTATAAGATGGTGTATAAGTTTAAACAAAAAAGTCATACTAAGTAAGTTGCGTCTTTGAGAAAGCATATAACATAACAACGGCAAGCGATGCTGCTTACGACTGGGCTGCATAGAAAACTAATGTACTATCGAAATTTTACTTAAAAAGTAGCTCTTATAGTTATTTTAGCTGAAAATTTTGTTTCGAAATAGAGTTTTTATTAACAGCTGTTTATAAACAGCAACTCAAATGACGCTAGCTTGTGTAAAAAATTGTAGGATCCAAAAGCCAAACAAATTTGTTTTAACCCTGAAAGTGAGGTCTAAAATGAATATTATTGATCAATAATAGACAAAATAAGTACATTAGAATTTCTAATAAGCATATTATCTTATGAACAGAATAAACTGAAAGCATTCCCATTAGTAACAATTAAAAATTAGAAAACTAATCATTTGCAGCACATGCCGTTTTCTCACAGTCCTAAATAGTTAGCAACTCAAGATAACATCTTTAATTAAAGCAGTTAAATAAGGATCTAAATTTGATATAAATTGCGTTTCACATGCTAAAACTAGAGCGGTATTTCCAGCTAATGCACTTCATCAACTTCGAGCAACGTAATTTCGACTAGACGTATCTCCTGGAAGCGAAACGTATTAAAACAAATAAATGCATAGAAGCTCAGACAAACTAATAAACAGAACATTCTAAAAGATCTATTAAATAACGACGCTAATTAGCCAACATAGGTTATTACTCAGCAGCAAAATGAGCACAATAACTCTGTATCGCCCCTGCGCTGGCAGATATACTCGGTCTACCTACTTAATTATAAATTTAGATGAGAACCACGCAACAAAATAGCTGCATCACGGTAATAACAATCTTTAAGTGTTACTGGGAGCAATGCGAATTATGAACTGCTTCATAGTAAGCCGCATATGAAACTATATGTAAATATCTATTTCCACAACATTTCCAGGCATCACCACTAAACGCCGTTAACTAGAAACTAATCAAAGGGGCTTCTAAATTAGCCAGGAAAATTATAGTTGCTAGGGTTTCGACATAATTGGATTTCATAGACCTGAGACCATTATGTAATAAGCTGTAAACCTAAAAAATTAGGGGAGAAGAACTATGAGACCGTGTAAACTGTTGAAGCAGAAAATAAGCACCAGTTGTTTACATAGAAAAAGCAAAAATCATTGTTTACTTAATAGGACAATTAGCAGCACGTGGCATCTAACAAAACAACAATTTTGATTAATTGTATGCAAATATTCTTTTTACTGCAGTTCTTCATAGCAGTGCATAATATAAAAATAAATGCAAGTCCAAGTAAAAGTTAGACTACAACAAGCGGACCTAGTAACTGAAAAGTTGCTATTAGTGACGATTCTTCTTCTTCTTCTTTTTCAGCATCTATTCGTCCACTCCTGGACATAGGCCTTTCCCAATATCCTCCATTCATACCTATCCTGAGCCTTCTGATGCCAACTGTTACCAGCAATTTGTTTTATATAATCTACCCGTCGTAGATGTGGTCTGCCTCTGCTCCTCTTGGTTTCTCTTGGACGCCAATATGCGACTTTTGTCGTCCAGCGGTCATCCTTGTGTCTTGCAATATGTTAAGCCCATTGCCATTTCAGTTCGGCTACTTTCTCGATTATGTCGGTTATTTGTGTTCGCCTTCTAATGTCCTCGTTCTTGATTCTGTCCCTTAATTGCTCTTTCCATAGCCCTCTGCGTCACTCTTAATTTAGTGGCATTTTTCATCGTTAGGGCAACTGTTTCGAGTCCATACGTAGCTATCGGTACAATGCATGCATCGAAGACCTTGCGCTTCAAATTGATAGGAATGGTGTTGTTCCTGAGTATGTGTGACAATTTACCGAATGCTGCCCATGAAAGTCTTGCTGGTCTTGTAATTTCTTCATATTTATTTTCCTTTCGAAGTGTTACAGTTGTCCTAGGTAGTCTACAGCTATCTGTGTATTGTCCAGGCTCATTATTTTTGTTTTTGTGTAATTCATTTGTAATCCCACCTCTTTTGCCTCATTGTTAAGTTCTTGTAACATCGATCTGATCTCGTCTGTCTTCTGATATTAGCACGATATCGTCTGCAAACCGAAGATGGTTTAGGTATGTTCCGTCGATTTTAATACCTTTATCTTCCCAAGAAAGCTTTCTAAAAACATCCTCAAGGGCTAGAGTAAACAGTTTAGGTGATATAGTATCTCCTTGACGTACTCCTCTTTCCACTTTGATCTTATTTGTTTTATTTGTTTCATCTATTTTTACGTGTAAAGGAGCATTCTTGTAGATGTTTTCAATGACTGAAGTATATCTGGAGTCAATTCGGGCACTGTTCATAGATTTTAAGATATGCCAAATCTCGACTGTATCAAATGCTTTTTGAAAGTCAATAAAAGCGAAATGAATATTGATATTGTACCTCGTTGTTTTTTCTATAAGACTTCTAATTGTTTGCAGGTGGTTGATAGAAATCGAATTTAGGAGTTAGACGGTTGGTTATGATTTTCGTGAATAACTTATACAGATGGGACAATAAACTGATGGGCCTGTAGTTTTCTATATTGCTGATATCTCCTTTTTTAAAGATTAAAACTACTTCTTGCCCGATCTCTGGTATTTTTCCCTCTTGGAGGCATTTGTTGAAGAAAATGGTAATAGACTTCTCTAGGATGTGTCCACCGAATTTCAACATTTCTGTGGTGATACAGTCTTCCCCCGGACACTTGCCGTTTTTAATTTGTTTCATGGCTTTTCTAATTTCCTCACATGTGACTTCGGGGATTTCCTCTGAAACTTGAGTTGACTATTTGAATTCTTGTCCCTAGATTTGGTACTGTAGACGAATAGAGTGCGGTATAAAAATCTTCTATCTCTTTTGTAATTTGTTCTCTGCTCGTTACTATTATTCCTCTTTTATTTTTTAGTTTTATTATTTTTGTTTTTCCTCTTGATAGTTTCGATCTCAGTACCTTCATGTTAGCGTTTCTTTCAATTGTATTTTGTATCAGCTGAGTATTGTGGTTCCTTATAACTTTTCGTATTTCTTTTTTAATGGTTTTCTTCAACTCCTTATACTCATCTGAATCTCTCTTTGTATTTCTTCTTGGCTCTATTAGTGCTAATGTTGGTGGGGTTAGTTTACCATCCGTGGGTTTCTTTTTTCTAGAACATATTTTCTTCGTGCTTGTCTGAATACTTGTTGTTATCTGTTGCGCCAATTGGTTAAGATTTAAATTTGTCGCATGGTTGGTCGGTTCTATTCTCTTTTTCAGTTCACTTTGGTAGTGACCTTTATTTAATTCCAGCTCTTGGTTGGTTGGAAATCGGGACTGTCTAAAAAGTTTGCTTCTTACTTTTTGAATATCGATATTGAACTGGGCCCTTGCAAGTCTATGGTCACTACCTGTGTTGAATTTATTTAGAACTGAAACGTATCTGCATATATATCTTGCATTTGAGATCACGTAGTCAATTTCGTTTTTAGTTACTCCGTCGGGACTTCTCGACGTCCATTTTCTTTGCTTTGGTTTCTGAAAGAACGTGTTTAAGCAGTAAAGGTTTTCTTTTGTGAGGACGTCTAGCAGCATTTCTCCTCGATTATTTCTCTCACCCAATCCAAAGTTGCCTATGTTTTCAGGATCTCCTTGATTGAAGTGTCCGATTTTCGCATTAAAGTCACCTGTAACTATAACGAAATTTGCCTTCTCCGATGTTCTTGCCATTGATATATCTTCATATAGCTGTTCTGCCCCCTCATCATCCGAGGTACCCGTTGGTGCGTATATATGTATTATTTGTAGCTTACATTTTGGGCTTAATCTCAACGTAATAGATATAACACGATCCGTTATTGCCTCATATTGTGATTTGGTGTTTTATATTTTTATTTATTAGAAAGGCGACACCTCCTATATGATGGTTCGTGGTGGAGTTATTTTGGTATAAGATGTTTCCTGATTTTAGAGTGGTGATTTTTTCTTCGGGTAGACGAGTTTCGCATAGGCCGATGATGTGCCATTTGATTCTTTTTAGTTCTTCTTCAAGCTCTGTTAGATGTTTGTACTGTTCTCATCGTTTTTATGTTGTAGATGGCGATATATAAGGGTTTCTTTGGTATTGCACTTCTAGAATTTTTGCCCCCCCCCCCTCCCCAGAATCCGTGGGGCTGACTGTTGGTACAGTGTGAGAGTTCGAGCTGTGAGCTCTACTCACCTGGGATCGGTTCCGTTTGGTTTTAAAATTCGACATGTTTGAATTTAATGGGAAGTTTTGGCAATTTAAACGCCTCGCTTGCCGTGCGTGTTGGCGAGTTGGAATAGGATGGGGATATAAGGTATGGAGGGAAATATGGGTAGGATAATGGTTGGGAAGTGATTTTCTCTAGTAGTTAAGTGGGGGCAATAGAAGAAGATCACGAGCTCACGAGGGCAGGGTTTGCTAACTCCCTGAAGTAGATACGTCCTCTACCAGGGTCGTAGAGGGGCATCTACCCGTTACCCGTGTGTGACGATATAATATGGTAAATTTTGAATCACTTGCAATTCTGTATACAAAGCGTAACTGTGAATTTAATTCCATTTAAATCTGTTCTAATATAGCGACTGGATAGACTGCTGAAAAGGATACAGTTTCTACGTTAAAGGAGTTCAGAATGAAATTTCTGGGAGCTGATGCAGTATTAGCCGGTGATTATAATCTTTGTGTTCTTTTTTTTCTTGAATATAAGATCTTGTTTTAGTACTCCCAGCACTGATACGAAGCCGCACCGCAAAGCAAACATTATCAGCCACCAAGGAAATTCATCAGAAGCAAGCCGCTACACAACAAGGGATCGACAAACAGCTGCGAACCTGCGGAGCTTTTAACAACTGGACTCAGCAATGGTTTCAAAAACTCGGTTGCAAAAATTAACGGTCGGCTCTCTAACTTACAGCACCAAACTTAAATGGCGACGCCAGAAACATCAGCAATCAAATACGATGGGGAATTCAGAACCAAATTCCTTCAATAAATCAATCACAAAATAAACGTGTTCAATAAAACCGAAGGCGCTTGCAGAAAAGAACGAGAAACAAACAGACATCTCCGCAAGGTGTGCGGAGACAATTGAATGATATTTGGTCTAGTTACGATGACAACGGATCGATACTCTATTTCACGCTACTGAAGGCCGTTTCAACAAGTTTGATGATTTCGATAACTGTAAAATGCCGAGTGTTCGGACAGGGATAGCCAAAAAGTATACAATAGACGATACAATTAATGGACCATTAAAACTTAACGCTTTTCACCTGTAACATTCCAACTGTCATAAGTAGGTTGCAATGGCCGTCTCTACTGCTCCCTGGGAGCTATGGATGCTATTCTACCCTGTCCTACTCGGGTAGGAGGCCGAGGACTGCTTCTAAGCCAACAACCAGCTTTCTATAAAGACATTTGCCAACCTATTACCCGATCTACGGGACAGAATTTACGAAGTTTTAGAGACCCTTACTGTTTCAGTTTTTGGTGTAAGAAAAGGCGAACTTTCTATCTTTGTTTCAGGATCTGCATATCGTGACGATCAACACAACCTGAAGTTATAGCAAACACTAGATTTCCATATTTTACACCGTTTGCAAGCATGGCCTTGGGAAGAGCTGAGTGGGTGTCGCTTTTGCTATCAACGGTCGCCTGCCATCAACAATCGCTTGCCGTCCTCGCCCAGAAAACCTTCTGAATAGTTTTCCAATCTCCGTATTTTTATTACTGCGCTGTCATTCTTCACATAGCGTTTGGTCCTATTTATCGTACAGTAAAATTGGCCGAGGCGATTCCTCTTGCCCAAAGCTTTAGGGTCGTTAGACAAGTATAGTACCAAAAAGCCGTGCCTCCACTCCATGCCAACCAGCCGCAGTTTTGAAAACATTTTGAAATCCTTTTTCTCGCGATTCATTGGTCGTACTGTTGCACAGTAAAAGTTCTTGAACAAAAAATTTTGGAAATAAAATTCTACACATTTTTGGTTATTGCCGCGATATCGAGAAGTTGGTATTTCAAACGGTAGAGGGCGACAAAGTTACCAAAAATCGGTTTCCAGAGTCTAACAATAATAATCGGACCTTTTAGGTACTTTCCGTGTTCAGAATCTTCTCTTATCACACTGGCCTTGATAAGAGAATTTCTACGTCGCGCAGTCATGAGGTTTTGGTCCTTGCCGACTTCCCCTTTGCAAAAAAAAAATTATAATAAACGGGTATTTTCTATGAACAGAACGTTTTTCCATGAAGTTTCCGAACTGATGCGTAGAATGAAATGAAATACAAGTTGTAAGACATTTAGAACAGCAGGTGTTCAGGGAAAATACCTGGAAAAAATGTGTATCGCTTTCCACGCACGAAGAAATACAATTTTTGTTAACTTTGTAGCCCTCTACCGTTCTAAATACCAACTTATCAGTATTGTGGCAATTACAAAAAATGTGTAGAATTTTATTTTCAACATTCTTTGTTCAATAACCTTTTCTGTGCGACAAATGAATCGCGAGAAAAAACAATTTCAAGATGTGTTCAAAATGACGGTTGTTTGACAGGGCATGGGGGCACGGTTCTACATTTGTCTAATGACCCTAAGCCACTGGACAATTTTACTGTATTATTTAGTATTTGGTATCTATATCACTTATGATAACTTACTTCCGGAAGACCTACTTCAATTCGCTGCAAACCATTGTAGATCAATAGTCATGGGAAATTTCAACGCCAAGACATTCTCATCAACATCAAGGGACCGCTTCCACCAATGTCTTCTTCAATTGAAGCTGCTCAGGACTCTCAATTAAGCTAGCACTTTTATATCACATCTCGTTTTACTATCAATTTCATCTAGGTTTAACACACTGAAAGTTGATATCGCCGTTGACCTTCTCACCATGATCATCAAAGGGGCTTTGGAAACCTTCCAAAAATATCAACATCAGCTACCAACCTTCCAACGATCCAAAACAACAGAATTTTAGGTCGAGAGATTAATTGCTATATTACTTGTAACTTGTAACTTGATCAGTATCGTGGGAAGAAAATTGTATAATATGACTTTTTGTCTCCATTTATCGTAACTATTTGTAGTAATCGAGTCATTCACACAGCATATTTTCACATGTAAACACGCCAGAATGGTTATCGTTATATTTTTTGCATCGCAACAGTTTCTTTTAAAAAATATAAAATACTATTTTCCGTTTATAATATAGAAAGTTACGAAGCAATTTTGAATATCTCCATTTGTTGCAGATGAGGTCTGACTTCCTAAGAACATATCAAACCGTTTCCAATTATACAAATTGAGAGACTAGGTTAGTCCTCCCTAGTAAGTTAATAATGACGAAGGTTCTCGTTTCGACATCTTCCCACTTGCCCACTGCAGCCCACCCTCACTTACAATTCAATAAATTTATGGACGTAAATTAAGAAATTTAGAATTATTATTGCGGAAAGGCAGTTAAGGGTAGCATTAATTGTCACAGAATTAAATGAAAGTAATATAAGAGCATTTTGTTGAAACTGTTATTGCATTGCAATATATGAGAAGTGCTTTTTATTGAGTTTTAATTAATCCCAGCATCTTAGCTAAACAAAAGGCCTACCTAAAGGTGTCATGCTATGTTTCTGCGATTTGTTTTTAATGATGGCGATCGTTATGTTTGTAACCTGATTTTAATCATCCACCTTTTGGATAGCAAAATTTTTTTATGTATTTACAGAGTTTGTACTGTAAGTTTAAATTTTTTTATATATTTGTATACCGAAAATGTTGATAATAATTAATATAATAATACTAATTAATAATAGTTGAGGGGGTTTATTACATTCTTGATCTATTATTGATAAAGACGTGTCATTTAAAATATTTAATATTAAATTACATTGAAAAAGACCATGTGAAAACGTAATGCTGATGACCTGATTTTTGGTTATGTACTTCTCTTCTATATCATTTTCAGCTAAGAAGATTCCTTGAGACTTAGGTTGAGGAAACTTTGTTAAATTTTGTATGGTTGAATTCTGTGATTATTCCTTGCGTCTATACTACCTGTTGTTGAAAATTGCATGCCAAACGAGCTGAACTCTTAAGGAAGTAATTTTTGTCATCGAATGTGTGATTATATTCCCACATCTACCATCGTTCAAAATATAGGGGAAAACAAGAAAGGTAATTCTTTAGAAATAATTCACTATAGAGTTTAATAAATATTTCAAGGAAATGCAATGCAATTTAAAAAAAAATTTCAAAAGGACAGTCATGACATCTTTGTAACCTTTTATGATTGTGTCACTATAAAAATCATTTCCTTTCATAATTTGGTTTAAATAAAACTAAGTACATTAATAAAATATTATCATTTGAAAATTTTGAATTTTGATAGCACATTTCATACAAAGTATGCCAAATCGTTGCCAAAAATTTTTAAACGTTCCGAGGAGACTCAAAGGACTATAAGTTTCCTTTTTTGTTCTTCCTCTTATTTTTGCGAAATATAGTTTTTTTGTAATTTTATTATTTTTTAATTTTATGAACATGATTTTGTTAATTCTTGAGTTGATATTTGAGAATAGTGCGATTAAGTATGCTTAATATGAGTGAACTATAAAACGAAAACTTTATATATTTTTTTTATGACGTAATGTAAGAAATGCAATTTTTATAGGTCGTTCAGTTCATTGGTGGAACAGTATATAAAAGTAAAACAGCTTCCTACCAAGATTTCAGTTATTTAAATGTAGCCAATAATTAACCCGAAATTAATGGTATGAAAGCAAATGTTATTGAAAAAAAAAGCTTCAATATCGCCTTGGTTTATTTAGCTCACACCGCACACTTACGAAAATAACTAATCAGATTATTCAAAAATGTCTACACTATGTTTACGTCGGAGGTTATGATTTGACCACAAGCCGACGCATGTTTGCCCATGATGCGCTTTATTTATATATAATTGATTTAAGGCTGTGTTTCTGAGCATGCCCAAGGAAATTTTATAACGTCGCTGCCACTGGCCCTTACCCACGCAAGTGAAATTCGTTCAACTTTATCCTCTTGTATTGAACACAATTTGCATTCCACATGAAGTTCCTTGTAGTCGATCAAGTTTTGCTTTCAGTTCAGCTGGGATAGGTTTATAGGTTCTTTGTATGAGGGGAGGGACTGTAAACGCTGGTAGCTAAACCATATCACAACCAGTTGCCAATAATTAAGTAAAAAAGCTGGTATCTTCGACAGCGTAGTGGAAATAAAATGGGAATGAATAAACATTATATACACGAAGTAAACCAAGCACAAAACAGGACCGGTACCACTTCGGAAGCTATAAGATACCGATTGTTCCCGAATGGAAACTGTAGTTGAAACTCACGCCTACACATAGCTAAAGCGGCGGCGTGTCAGAGTTTGTCTGATAGGCTGTGGATGCATTTACACAAGTTAGTGTGGGTGTTACGTATGACACAAAGCAGACATATAAATGAGTGCAAACATCAGCGTTTCTTAAAACTGGAGACAACGGCAACGGAGACGTTCCCAATGTTAAAAACTGTTTAAGGTGACTAGGATTTCTACCATCCTGCTGTTGTCGAATGATTTGCCTGGTTTCACGAAGTTGACGAGGACCTTTTCAATGTGTGTCGCGCTTATTGCTGCATCCGCGATCACCGCTGAATACGCACAGACTTAAGCGGTGCATGCCCGCACAGGGTAGGAGTCGCCATTTCAGCTACGCTGCATTTCATCTACGAAATTTAACTAATATGAAAAAACATGCAGGTTGGTCGGCTATTGTAGGTGACTTTTCTCGCCTTGCCTCTAATTTCTTTGCAACCGTCCTGCATAGCGACGCTCTACGTCAACGTTTGCCTGAAAAACTTGAACCTGAAAACAACTACCCTCGCTGCATGGATCGATTGCCGTCAATTAATTACTGCATTCAATTAACCTGCTTTATTGGTTAAGTAATGCATGTTGTGAAATAGTTATTGCCCGAGTATGTAAACATATGTTTGAGCTCATCCTCGTTGGGAGTACAATAAGCCGTAAGAGAACTGACCCGCAACCGCCAAACGATTAATATTGTTTTCCCTGTGAAATTTGACTGTGGGTGAACACTTTCTAAGGTTATTTTACCGCGATGTGACGTTACAAGAGGATTTTTTTTTCTGTTGTTGCGACTCCAATTTGCGTGGTGATAAATGTATTTTGCTGTTCATATTATATAATATATGCAACATTGCTGCCTTTTTAATTGAGAGAGTTATCGGTAGGGCGCAAATTTTAGGCCGTTAAAATAGGCTCCTTATTTAGGCCACAAAAATGCCAGGTTTAGGCACTAAAAACCTAAAAGTAAGCAGTTTAGGCTGCATGGCCTAAATTAGGCAGAGGATATTGTTTTGATTTTCTAAACTTAAAACTATTGGCTAAAAAGGTTGTAGGTATTCATGTTCATTAATTGTAAAGCTCAAAAATTCAAATAACAAGTAATAGATCACTAATAGATGCTATGGAATAAACAAAAATAATATTGTGGAAAAATAATATCTTACTTAATCATGCTAACTAATAAAATAATGATAATTTGATAATATATAATATGTATATGGTAGTTGATGATAATATAAGTGCAATATTAAAAATACTGGACACACTAAATATTGCTTAAAATTTTCTGATGAAAAACCACTTCGCCTCTCAGCAACCACATTTTACAGCATCGAAAATGACCGCTCTACGTCGCAAAATGTAATAGGTGCGTATTTGTACATGCTCCAGCTCATCAATATTTTCTATTTCTGCTTCTTCTCCGCTTAATAATTTCTTAAATTGGTGTACAGTGTCATATCCAGGATTTTTAGAAAGTACATTCTTAAGTTTATTGCAAGCTGTGTTCTCTAACTGGTCCAGAGTTTGCTTTAATGCAATGCAATCTAGTTAACAACAAAATGCCCACAAATTGCAGGCAATGCTCAGCCCAAGTCGAAAAAAACCGACTGCGAGATTCGGGATTGGGCAGATTTGAGGTTAGGTTTTAGATTGGTGGCATAGATAAAGAAAGCGTATTTGTGTAGTTCGGGGACGTTAGGAACTATGGTCACGTGGTTGGTGGGTCAGTAATGTCGGGATTGTTGACAAATAACTACATCGGCAAGCTGCGTTCAAAAACTTCGCTTGAGCGTTGTGGTAATGTAGAAAACTAGAAACTTTTGTACAGATTCACTCAAAACCATTCATAAACGCATTCTAACAAACAAATATTTAAAAATTCACGTTCATGGACTTTGTTTTAAAAATTCTACATACTTGGACAGGGCTATGAGATAAAAAGAAATTACATCGCTTAAACAGAAAGCAATTTCATGAAAGTGGCCAAGGTTTCTGAACCACTAAAAGTCGAAAAACAACCAAAGCCTATTTTAGGCAGTATAAAAAGTTGCTTAGGCGTTTATTTCACATATTGGGCATTTAGGCTTTAATGTCAGAAAATTCATTGGAGGTTGGTCGTTTTTCCTTCCAGTGAAAAAAAGATAAGTTCTTGTTAGTTTTAATTGTTATTCGTTGATAACGAGGGCAGATTGTCCCTCGAAATGTTCGTTGTTAATATTTTCGTTATTTAATATTTTAATTTGCAGAGTGGCGAAATACCCATATAAGAATATGAATTATGAATTCACGCCACAAAGAAGTTTCAGAGATTATCTAGGCTTTAATAAATATACATTAAAAAACTTGTTTTTGTATGAAACAAATTTCTGTCGTGGTCCCATACCTGGGCCTAAAAAAATGGCAATCAGGCAATTGCCCTAGAATCCGCGCTCTAGTTATCAGCTATTCAAGCAATAGAATAATTTTTTATTATTCAACTGCTGTCCACCAATCAAGTGATTAGTTTTTTATTATTATGCAGTAAATCACCAAGGTGCAACATAAATCAAAAGTATGGATTAATCAAAATGTCAAACCTTACTTGCAATAAAGAAAAATAAAAGTTATGCACAATTTTTAATGCAATTATCTAATACAGGCAGAAAAAGCATAGTACTTAATCCTTGAAAATGGCCAATATTTACTCATATAATTTACACCAGTCGTCTTCAACTAGTGACCTAAATTTAATCTCGTGACTAATATCCAACTCTCTTACCCATTCAATAATGTACTATTCTATGTCATAATGTCTTTCTCAAATTTAATTTTGTTCAGCTGCTTTATGTAGTGGAGTGCAGTGAAATTCTTTAAGATAACGTAACTACAAGTAAAATAAGGGGCGCAAATTAAAACAAGATAAAAAGTTCTGCTGATAAAGACGAAAGCTTAGCAATGCGTTTAGAATAACCTGCCCATTCTATCGAGAATTTAAGCATCACCCGAAACTCTATTGATTGAAAATTGAATGAAGGAGTAGTACAATTCAATACTAAGACATCTTTGCAAAATCTGTATGCAACGGTTCAGTATCTACAATGATAGTAATGGATCTTTTTAAATCCTTAATATCTTGCATTACATCTTCTACTTTGTGTAGTTTTGTTTAGCTTGCTTCTAATTGATTTGACCAGGATTTTGTGTTCCTGGTTTCTACTGTTTCCTGCATGTACTGTTTGTAATGCTCTTTGTGTTTAAATAGTACAATGGAGCTGTTACTATATCCAATTTTAATGGAAACTCCATAAAAATAGACTATTAATATACATGCATTTGTGGATTCAGAAATCAACTATGCATGGTGATTTGCAATGAAAGCAACAAACTATGGGTTTTTTTTGGGTGGTCATTTAAAAATAAATATATGAACCAAGCTCCTATTCCTCTCCGTTATAGAACTATAAGAGATTAACGTTTTAAAAGTATAGTAGTACATCCATACATCTAGTCTTGTCTATTAAAAACGCAAAATACAGTCCATGAATAACTGACAATCATTTGTTTGTTGAAAAAGTCAAAGTTAATATTTGACTAGTTGTTTTCTGTAAAAATATTTAATAATTAACAATTATTGTTTGTTGAAGGTTTTAGTGCAGCTGAATATTTCCCGATACGATTTTCGTGTATGGTTACTGTAATGGTAACCTTGTCGTTCATCCTGAGAATATTGTCGCAGAGGTTTAAATCGACAGCAATACTCTCATCTAGTTTTTGGTTTTATATTTTAAATACTCAATGAAACTGACACAAGTGCTGTACATCATAATAATGCTGGTAATCACGCTCGACAATCCTACACGTAGTGCTAAGCGTAAAGTTACCGACGATTCAATTTTTGTAGGTAGAACGTTGATGTTCGATGGGGCTCAATTTACAAGGGATGGCATTAATACTACCCACAACTACCATCTATAGGTTCTCCAGAATCCCCATACCATACCATATAGGCAACATTTTAACATCGCCTTACTGTTAATACGTGGGGGTGGTATTTTCAACAATCGGTTGCTTGATATCAAAGTTCTTGGTGATTGCTTAAATGCAGAACAACACGCTACCTTTCCAGATGAGATTCTGGAAAATACTCCACTCCATCTTCGTCAACAAATATGGTACCAGCATGATGGCACCCGAGGCCAGTATGGAAAACGAGCAACCGAATGGCTTAGCAAGCATTATTCCGGCAGATGAATTGGTTGTGGGGTCCCTTTGTGCCACCCTTAAACGAGGGGTAGCACAGTCCTAACCAGCTCAAACCTTTGGCAGAATATGGCGTGAATAAGGATTAAGCAGCGGTTCTTAAGGTTACCAAAAGAAAAAGCTACTAATTTTTATACAAATGGGCACCAGCCGTTATCCACAACAAAACACAAATCTAGCTATCAAAAAAATTTACTACCTAGCTTAGATGTCTCTTACTTCACAAGCTAAATCGAAAAAAGGAGCAGGTTTATGAAGGGTCGTAAGTATGGAAATCCAAAAAGATATTTACCAGTAACAGTAAATAGATTTTAATATTCACTCAAACAGTGTCACAATTATCAACCGTAAGTAAACAAGAATTATAAAGCAATTAACAACGTCATTTTCCTATGTATTCGTCGTGTGTGATGATTCGAAGCAGGTAAGATTCCTTTCTGGGTCGTCCAGAGTTCAGCGGGTGTTTTGGTGGAGTTGTGATCGGATTAGCCCTCGATTATGTAGCGGTTTAATGATACTCTGGCGATTTTAAGAGATTTTGGTTGCAAGCTGTTGGAATTCATTTGGCGCATGGTCCAGATATTGTCGTAAGTCTATTGAAGTTTCCATCATACCGCGTTTTCAGACGTGTTGTAATCTTTATTGGGAATTCTTTATAACTGCAAGTTAGGAGCCCTAAAATAACCCTGGGCTGTTAATGTGAAGTTTGCACTTCCACATACATCTGGCAAACTTAACCCAGTTGCTGCCCTTGACGCAATATTTTTGACTTGGCCCCTCAGAGCCCATATGAACAGGTAAGCTAGTACTATTAAGGATTTTCATCCTCAGAGCCTAGTTTCCGCTACACTTTCAAACTATGGTACATTTTAAAATGTTGTAAATGTTAACTTACTCGCAAGTGGAGTTGATTTGTCTTGAAGTGCACCTTACTTTTTTTGTCTATATTTATAGAAGAACCACCTGTATCCTGTACTGACCTCTATGCTATTTAATCTGTAATTATTATACATCGATATTAGTACTTCGTCTTGTTTATGTTACTGCTATCTAAATGTGTGCTTATTTTTAGAATAATGCTTTACTTTTCAGTTTACGAATTCTCTGTGATACCTGGATAAAATTGTCGTTATTCAAAATTTAGTACTTATAAAAAACTGCACTTCGTCTCCACTTTGATACCAACATTAAAATAAAAAATCTGAGTTATTATAAATTTTACGCCAAAACAAGGCCTTCTGTATAATTATCAGAAATGGGTACGAAATAAACTTAAAATCAGGTTCTTCGGGGTGAAGTAAACAATGGCAGTAGAAAGAGTGATTAATCAGAATAGTGCAATATGTTTTGAGAAAAATAACATTGATAAACGAACAAAAATGAGATGTGAGGCTGCATCAGCTACATTATCTTTAAAACTTTACGTTTGCGATGTGCAGCATGTGCACCTCTCTGTAGCTTTGGAATAAATATTCAATTTGTAAGATATATTAAAAACTAATATTTCTTCGTATTTACAGGAAATACCCTCAATAACATTGAAATTTAGTATTTAATTAACGTCTAACGGAATTTTATTAATAAATATTTGCGTGCAGGATTTTGTTTGAAAATGTAACCTACATTTTTGAAGTTTATCAATAATCTGTTTGCTATAACACGCCTTTGCATTGCGTGGCCTTTTACACGGATTTTTTATACACATTATTTGGCCCGGGGCTTTAAGCGCATGTAGGAGTTTCTCATAATTGCAAAGGCGTTATAAATGGTTATGGAGATAATAATTCATTCCACAGAAACAGTACTGCCAATACAAAACAAATATAAAGAAACATAATTGTGATCTGTTAACAAGAAGCAAACAAGTACTTGTAAACCAAGAAAATAGCAAGCACTTTGATTTCTCTTAGACCTCTATATGTAATATAATTGCAATGCTACAATATCAAACAGTCGAATTTAAACATTTCTTACAAAATCGGATTCTGCAGAACCACGCGAAGTGAGTGGAGTATGGCGAAACAAGTTGAAAGAAATAAAAAACACCCAATACAGAGAAAAGAAATAAAATCTGGAAAATATAGAAGGCATACTATACAGGCGGAATGAACAACATCAACTCAACGTCAGATTTTCAGATACTACAATCTACGATGCTAGGTAATTACAGTAAGCGACGTATTCATTAATGAGTAAAACATTTACATAAAGCTTGCATTTGCAAAACGGACCCAGAGGAAAGATTTTTTATACATCAGTTGGAGCAGAAGTACACAAACAGCATACAGGACCATGCTACTAAAATTGTGATCTAGCTGCTCTTGTGCCGAATCCATGGAGCAAAAGTATTCAAGGTTTAAAGGATTGCCCTTAACGCTCCAACAAAACTGAGAATTAATTCTTTTTGCGAATGATGCTAATGATTTTATACACGTAACAACTGCTCGCAGTCAAATGTTAACCTTCGCTATAATCGCCTACTGTTTCTGTTAAATAAAGCTATACAGACCGCCTGCGATTCTTATTGCATAATATTAAGTAAAGTAAGTCGGTAAGCTCAGCTATTTCCACCCAAGACATGCGATATGAGTCGTTAGCAGCAGGAAATCGAACAATTGCGCAAAGTTAACAGATGTTTAATGCTTTTCCAGTTGGCACGTGCAGCTATCCCAAACAGCAAATTTTAAGGAGTAGAAAAAAACCACGAAAGCTGCTAAGTTCCAGCGCACAGCAAAACAATTACATGAAAAACAAGGAATGCACAAGAAAATTTAAAGAAACGACAATAATGCGGAAAATATTGGAAGAAGCCTGAAATAAAAACCTGGTTTTAAATCTCGCAGAATTAATCATGAACACAAGTCACCTAAGGTCTTAAGCAACCTATGGACATTTCACTTTGTATTCACTTTACAAAATTCTCGCTGCGGCGGCGGCTCTGATGGATAAGGTTCTCATATGACTCGAGTGTTCTAAGTGGCAGTCGAAACGAAATAAACCTGTATTTTACGTTTATTACGTCTATCGACGCAGGCCAGATTACTGAATTCCCAGCTAATTTATGAAATGTCGAACATAAATTGTTGTTTGCTGTTTAAGAAATTAACTTACGCGGACTCAAGAAGTGACTCAAGTTGTGGACACACCCCAGCCGTGACCACTTGGTATCCTCTGTTGCAAACTATCACGCGTTTGTCATCTGGCTAGCATTAGTTGTGTCCAGTTCGACTGCAATGCGAAAAATATAATTCCGAGAATTTCATCGTGAAGTGCAGCGGGATATCACAACAGTTGCAGTTGTTGGTATTACCTTCAGCAAGTGTATTATATAATATATTCGTCCTTGGACAGCGTTGTAATTCATTTGTGAAACAAAATGCAGTTACGCTATTTTTTAAGTAAGATAAATATTTTAGATGCTGACAAGGTAGGTCACATATGGGAGCTGAACAAATTAATCTAGCAGAGGAAAACGTTTTTCTATTGAGAAACAACCCACTACACTCCATCAGACACAACAGATACCTGAATTTTGCAGGTACGTTTAAGTTATAATTTATTTTTTAAAGAACACGACCGAGCTGTTGCTGACAGTCAAAAGTGAACTCCCTCCTTGAGCCATTTAGATCACCTTTGCTTTTTACGAAATCGTAACCTGCTTTAGCTCTTAATAAGATGTCAGTCCTATCCTACCTACCACTCTTCCTAATATTATACTTAGACATAGTATTTGAAATTGGTAATAAGGCTCAGGATTTGTAGCATGGTGATATTTTCGTAATTTTGACTTCCTTTTGCAATAAAGGAATTATTGAATTTACCTCAAAAATTCGAAATTGAGTTTTTGAGTCCCCTGAACCGTAAAAACATGTTTCTGTTCATTGGTCTGTCTGTGTGTGAACAGAATATCTCAAAAACGAAAAGAGGTAGGACGTTGAAACTTCATATATAAGTTTTGTGCACTATCTAGCTGCGACAGCAAGCTTTTGACGAAAATCGTATATGTTGCTTACTCTTGTAATATTTCGATTTTTTCAGCAACGGCTTTTTGTCAACTTTACATTTAAATACATTTTTTATGTGTATTGATGTGAGATAGGTGAACACTCTGTATATTATTACATTTTTGAATGCACCTTACAAATTTGGAGAACATTTGTATGTTTAACTAACACTGAATTTTGTAAGGTTTCTGTAAAATTTGTAATTTTTGAAAAATTTTGACAAATGCTTAAAAATTAAAAATAAAATTTTTGGCTAATTATAAGATAAAGTAATAAGAGAAAAGGAAGTTGAATGCGTGTATCACACCTACTTTTTTTAAGTTTTAGTAGCCTAAAACGCAATTGATAAATTAATTATTACTACTGCATCGACTTGTTGCATGTAATAGTTTAACTCACTATTAGTTACATACTGCGATTATATTCATTATTTGTTCCTCACTTGTAAACATAAATTTAACAAGTCACTGTATTAATCAAGAAAGTTTATTTTAACAAGTTACTAACTTGTAAAATCTTTACAAGTTAACTGTCAGTTTTACAAGCGTGCTCATAGATAAATGATAGCCTGCAATGCCAGAGTTGTCTTCCTTAGTATGTGTCATATTGATAAATTTAGTTGCTTGTCAGTTTGACATTTTGAATAAATGGTAAATTTCTAGTTATTTACAAGTGAGGAACAAATAAAATTTTCAATAATACACGCAAAGTAACAGGTTTTACTGACTATTCGCCAGTAAAAACCCTCTTACCAAGCTAGTAATGTTAAATACTATTAATAGTTTTTTATTATTCCATATGTTATTTACTATAAAGTTTCTAATTTTTCTCTCAAGAAGAGTGTTTTGTAGTGAAAGGAATAATGTTTGGACGAATAAATTAAATATATAGGATTCACAGAGACATAAAACGCTTAAAGCTGCTGCTATAAAGCAGACTTGTTGAAAGTTCACTCATGTTGAAAAAACGGCTGCGAATACTGGTCTTTAAAATTACAGCTTCACGATCAAATATAAAATACTTTATTAACAGTTTATTTTTAATATCCGGCTACACAAAGTCGTCCAGACAAAGCCGCAGTCGTACAATAAAGGCGGACCGTAACTCGGAACTTCCGAAAGGCTTGTATGCACTTCTAAATGAAAATGCATGAAATTGTAAAAATGCCATCCCGCATTGCAAATAAAGCGCATAATAAAACTGCACAATAACGTTTTGTGCACCTAAATATGTCACCCAGAAGAATAGAAGAAAAGCGAATTCTAAAACTTCTTGCGGCGTAGCCATAAACAGAGGGCGGACTTTTATGCATCGATAAACTTCGACAATGGGGAGAATCATTTTATGACCTTTTTTGTAGTAATATTAATAGTGAAGGTAACTACATAGAATGTTACTATCCCATAAGATCAATCTTTATAGAATATTGAGTGAAAAACATTATGCTGGGATGATGTATTCTTTAGAGCGTCATACATTAAAGGTTTAAAATAATGTAGGGTAACTTACATCAATACGTTAGATGTTCTCTTTGCATTTTCTTCTTTCTGTATTTTATTATGTATATATTTAATTAAGTAGCTGACGATTTACCTTCAATTTCCCTGGCTTAAAAGAGGAAGGAAGTATTGTAATCGCAAAAAATCACCTTCCGAGATTTCTTCACATCTTCACGTTTTAGGGTCTCAATTCCGTCAATTAAATTTTGTTTATTTTTGCGTTAACTGAGAAGTCCATAAAAGTAGTAATTTGCTCATAGGACAGGTTTTACACTTGACAAAGATATGAACCAGCAGATGCAGAAAAATTTCGCAAAAAAGTAAAAACGTTTCAACTATAAGACCGTTCTGTTAAATACAGCAGCGAGTCGCATTCGTAACAGTGGGGTTGCGTGGCTAGCTGTAACATAACGATGCGGTTACAATCGCATACTCAGGTGATGTAGATAAAATCCCACCGGCTGTAATTTTTTTAAATTGATAATTGATGTAATTCGTTTTATTGTATCAATGTTACTGGCTCGTTACGATATTTTTAGCCCTACTTTCTTTTGATGTCACTTGTGTGGAAAGTAAAACAATTCCAAGCAACGTCCCTTCCATGACGAGTCTTCAGCCAGCTTTTCAATTACCGAATAGTTCCTTTTATTGTTTCAGTATTATTAGTAATTTTCGAAATATTTAGTGCCACGACTTCCACTTCTTCTATTTGCAAAAGATAAAAGTAATAATTTGCCTATAGCTCACGCTTTACCATTGTCGAAAATGAGACCTAGCAGATACAGTATAAACATCAGGAATGAGACAAACATTATTGCAAAAATAATTCTTTGCTACGGTGTTGTATTGCAAACTTCAATTCTTTACTCAATTCTTGTACTTTGTTGTTCGTTCTAAAATCAACTTATTATTTTAAACATTTTATAAAGGGTCATTTTGAAACAAATCTTTAGCTCCTGCTATTTGTTTCGCCATTTAGTCACTTCCGGGCCAGCCTGTATATTTTCACTTAAGTTATAATTCGCTGTATTTTAATGGATATCAAATCTTGTTTGCGCAAAAGTGTTGGTTTTGGTTTTTCCGAAATTCACTTGTTATCTCTTTGCGCCAGCCGCCGCGGTCATTTTCCGTCCGCGACCTCATTTTTAACTTTCGCTTGGTTGGAACAACTCTTTCCAAGAAAGCATCTCGTGTACTTTTTGCACCTCGATAATTAATTTTGTTTGTGGGCTGATGACTGAAATCAGGTATGTTTACGCTCATTGGTTTGATATTCAAGTTTAGTAATTTCCCTTTCTTATCAGCCTTTAGTTACCACTTTTAGGTACCGCTTTTAAACGCCGTTTTTAAGCGACTTCTTATTTGGATTGACGCCACGTTAGATGTCCTAATCGGCATCATAATTAATAATTTGGCCCGCAACTCCTTTCTGGAATGCCATTTTGGGCTTGCCGTTTGTAACACGGAGCGTCTGTCCCCTTATCAACTTTGGCCACGAGGTCGCTGCTGCTGATGGCTGGATCTCTAAAATAAACCTGGACTAATTCAGTGCCTACCGGCAACGTTTTTATCACCACCCAGGTTAGTGTTTCAACGTTTGTTGACAACCACGTCCGCCTATGAATTGTTGGCTGAATCGATTGTAACAACGCTTCAGATTTACAATTTACAAATTTAAACTACGCTTTACAAATTTAAAACATAATATATTAATTGTTCATAAATCTCTGCTTAAAAAGTCAGATTTACAATTTACAAATTTAAACTGCGCTTTACAAATTTAAAACGTAATGTATTAATTGTTCCTAAATTTACAATTCACAAATTTAAAGTTTTGCTTAATGAATACGTATTAAGAATTTTGTAAGAAGTGCCCTCACGCCATTTTACTATCATCACCGAGATAACGGTTAAAACATATGACAGTGGTAAGCTTACTCCTTCATTGAATTGCAATCATATTTAATCCAAGAGCCCAAAAGAGATTCACATATTTTTTGTGCGTGCTGCATTTTCAGCATTAGTTATATACTGTATTTAAACTTTGTGATAAACAATTTATAAACCTAATTACGATGTTGCAAGCAACTATTATTTATTAACCAAATAAATCTTATTGTTGCTGTAATTTTATTTATATCTCGAAATCTGTGATTTCTGGCGCCCTGTGTTTTTCTTATTATTGAAAGAGCTTGCAGTAGTACAGCTGATGATAGAAATCTGCGACCCATGTCCACCGAATTTGAAGCTAGCTAGGTCATTGCGGTGAGTAAGAACATTTCAGAGCTACCGTGGTGTACAAATGATAAGGGGGTTGATCTGTGATTAAACTACCATAGATTATTATTAGTAATCGATCGCAGGTTGGCTTCTTTATTGTTTCAATTTATCTAGTGTTGTGTTCCAATTTTATTATTTCCATATTACAAATTTTATTACAGGTTTCTTTTCGTATTAGTCTCTTTAAACCCCGCTTGGGGATTGTTCAATCATCTACCTGACAAATTCAGATTTATCCCAAATTTTATTGGTTATACACGTAGAAGTAAATGCATACCTTAAGAATAATAATGGCCGCAAGGTAAATTCGTGCAATACTTCTTCATTAGCCTTGGACGATCAAATACAGCAGTTACCAATTGATGTGTTCACAATTTTAGAATAACATGGCAAAGCTAAGAATACTTGATTGAAAATTGTATACATTTATTGATTTTAAGAAAATGCAACTCCTTCTACAGCTGAGTAATTACTTACCTAGCTGTTAAATATAACACTGTATTAATTACTATGCTCATATTCTTTATTTGTAAGTACAATGTAGAGTGGCTAAATATCCGCTTTCTACTTATCAAATACTCCCACATTCCAGGCGAGTTAGTGGCCAGACATTTTACATGTGTGGCTTTAACGCAAATTCCAAGTTCACAAGATTTAAACGAACATTTAGTCGCAATGACACGCAACGAAACTTCCCTGAAAAGCAAACGCGCTGTTAATAATATATGAGGCGAAACGGGCAGAAAGTCTTTCTTTACTTTGCTTGTTGGCTTGTTCCCTCATCGTCTTAAATATTAAACAAGCAAATGGCTCGTGAGTACTATAAAGCTCTTGAAAACAGCGTTGAAAACACATTGTGAAAACAGTTATCGCAGGAAACTTACCATCTCGAAACCTCATACGCCGGCATACCTTTCAATAAATATCTAACAAAAAGATTTTTATTGGCGTCGCGATATTGCGCGTGGACATACAGGGTGCTTTTGGAAAGTACTAAGCTACTCGGACTGCAGTTTTAGCAGCCCATAAACAAAGCTTTTTTCTACTAGCTCTTTTAAAATCCATATGTACAAGAAATAGCACTCCATAATTACAGAGTTGCAAGATGTGGAAATACCTGCTGTTGCAATTTACTCCTTAAGTAATTTCACATGCCGTGTTCGTGACTACAAAGACACCCAAGCTTCCAACTCATAATTAATGTGTTCGTGCCAACTAAATCGTTACATAATAAAACTACTCGACTTGCTGCCTGTTTTAGTGAACTTATAATACTAACCAAGATAAAGAGCTGGCCTTAATTTGTTGTCAAGCATGAATAAATGGATTAACAGGTAGTCGTCCCATTAATTTTCTAAATGTTGGTAATTCAGGATTAAATATTGCTGCTGCTAAGTGTACCTTCATTGCCCCTAACGTTATTCAGTTTGTAGTATGCAGCAGATCAGAACTACTGCACAATCTATGTGATTTTAATTTCTTATATTAACATGGAATAATGCTATAATGCATTGCTCTTCTGCTTTGTAGATTTTGACAAATCTTACTAAAAACCTAGGTATTTTTGTTTGATATTTCTCAGAACTCGAGTTATCTACAGCAATGATTTCCTTTATCACGATCTCTAGCGTATGTGAACTTTCCCCTTGAAGTTCAAGCTTAAAAATTTCTAATTGAAATAATCTCTTAATAGGAAACACATTTTGATAGCAGAAGTTAGAAGATAGAAGTATGTTTGTAGCTTCAAAAACGCAAAAACAAAATAGAGTACATTCAGAGAAATCAAACATGCGGCCCACGGGCCACGTGAGGCCCTTTGCAAACACACCTGCCGCCGGCCGGCACAAAGAACACTGTAGCTATTAATTAAAGTAATTTATGTAACTTTGCAATAATTTTTATTAAATGAATTGAATAAGTTGTCGTGTGCGGCCTTCATGACAACAAAAGTGTACCCATATGCCCCTCGGGGACTCTCATTTTCACAAGCCTGGCCAGTACATAGCCTACATATGAGAATTAATATACGGTATATAACAAATCACAATCGAAAAAGGGGCTGAGTTAGCAAGTGGGAATTGATCATAGACTAGTATGGGCAATACAAAAATTGCCGAAACAAAAGGTAGAGGAAGAAACGCAATTAATTAGCAATGAACTAATAGGGAATCCCACAAATTAAAAATAAAATAAAATTAACGCTTGAAGAAAAATGCAAACCGTTTAACGAAATACTATATGGAAAAGTGGTCGCAAACTGTAGAACAAGATGGGTCGGCAAACAAAAGAGAACACCACAATGTTGGAAGGAACGAGTTAAAAGAAGAGATAAAGGAAAATAAGAAAGCTTGACAAGAGTATATGCAGACTAGAGCACAAGAAGGTGAGGAAGCATATATAAGTATTGGGAATCAACAAAATAGAAAACCTGGGAGACATTTCGCAAAGAGTTAAACTTAACGTGAAACATAAAGAGGGCATTTTGAACAAGAACAATAAGGATTGAAATAAATTTAAAAAAATAAATTGGAGAAGTAAGGGATAAAACTGATGAGATAGAAATAAAAACAGGATACTGGATGTATGAAGAGCGTACTATTCAAACAAGCTGCAATGAAAAATCACGAATAAATGAAGGACAACAAGGAGGAGGAACAGAATAAATAGAAATCATTAAAGAAGAAGAACTGGAGGAAACTTTAAACAAAGTACCGGAATGAAAAACATGGGGCCAGGAAGCGTCAAACCAAAAATGATAAAATGGATGAGAATGAAATGAAAGGGATGAGAATTTGCAATTTTCACTGGAGGTATCGAAAAATACTTCGCGATTGAGAAAATAACTTAGTAATATCGTTTATAAAAAATTACAGATAATGAACTGCGACAATTTAATTACAGAGTAGTATCTCTATTCAGTAGGTTTCAACGTATGCACCAGGAGATTTGAAGAAAAAATTACGAGAAATTTAATTCAAGAGAAAATGAGAAAATATGAAGAACTATTATTAATATCCATAGATCACCGTTTGATACAGCATGCAGATGAGGTCATTGGAAGTATTTAGACAAAACTGCCTGCGTAAGTAATAAATACTATGTACGGTTATGCAGTAACTGAGAGTTTAATAAATACTTGACCCGGCTATTATTTTTCTTCTATCTTTATTATTATGAAATGCCTCTATCTACCGAGTTAGGTCGCTAAATCCGAATTAAACTGCTAATAATTTGCTACTAACAATTACTAAAAAGTGTGATTACACATTTATTTGTACGCACTCTGTATGTCCTGTATTTAACTAATGGGATACTACAAGCGTGGTATTTCTAAGTGATGCGATAAGATTAATTTCAACATGGTTCCCTGCTCTTGACAGTACATAAAAGCAGCTCCGACATTTTATTTAAGTCGTTGATGTTCATGCAGTAATCCCTGTTGCTATGCAATAATAATTCAAGTTCACCGCGTCACAAAACAAAACACCTCTACCTACGTCACTACCGGAAGTGACTCTAAGCGACGCCAATCGAACACAATCACAAAATATACTTTTTAGATGCAAAATCTGACCTTTAGATGGCTACTCTGATGAATACAGGGCTACGCACCCCGATCTGGACGTTCCACGATGCTCCGGACAGGATGTCGTTGCTCGCCTGCTGTCAGCAAGGCACAAATCTGCACTCGAACCCACCTGGATGTCGGCTGCAGCCTCGATGACATTATGGATCGCTTTCACTGAATCTGAGGGCCTTATTGTAGGGCTCTGCTGCACCACGAGTATACTCCTCGCTTATACACTTATACATGCACTTATAAACTGGCTGGATCTCCGTAGAATCACATCCAAAATACCATGGCCTACAGTGGATCCAATTAATGTCTCGTATTTACCTGTCGGAAGCCCAATTTTAAAGATAAACTTCCACAAATCGCACAAGACACACTCTCAATAAAACACACCTTCCAGTCAACTTGCATATTTAACAGCACATAAAAATCACTTATATTGGGAGAACTTGGCAAAAGCACAACCAACCTCTTGAAGAAACTGCCCCAAATTTTCTTGTTTACAGTTTTTGTTTCAGTTGCATGAAATGCCAAGACTATTCTGATGTTAATTTGGTATTAAACAAAGACAAAGCTATTCTAAAATCATCATTTTATCAATTATTTTCAAGGCCCACGCTATTTTACAACAAATCTGAACTTATTATTACTTTTACTGGGAATTTCTATGCTAAATATCTGTTTTGTTGATTATGTTATAAATTACTAATCATTATTATTTGAAATATAAAGCTACTATACAATGCGGTAATAGCAGTGCATAACAGTAAAAGAAGGAACACAAGCAGGAAAATGATATAAAGGTTTCAGAAGGGAGAGAGGAATAAGAGAAGCAGACACTTTAAGCCGTCTATTATTTATAGCGGTATTTGATAGAATTATAAAAAATCGTAAAAGAAAGAAGGCGGTAATTAAATAAAATGTATTTAATGTATCCCAATGCTACAATGATAGCAGCTAATACAGATAAAAACTGCATAAATTAGTAGACTTGCATACCAAAAATTAAAAATAAACATGAAGGTAAACATCAATACAAGTAAAACAGTGGTAATAGATGAAAAACTAGAGAATCGACAAAGTAGAGCAATAAAATTCAAAAGCAATAAATAAGAGAGAATACGAATATATGAATATTTGGGAAGCAGTCTTACCCAGGCTGGAAAATTGAGGCCGAGTACCGAATAGAGCGGGGAAGGAAACCAAGATATATGCTTTAAATAAACCAGTAAACAGATAATAGAATATAAAAAAGTTAAATCAATTCTATATAACACCGTTACATTTCCAATTCAAAAAAAACAACAGAGCAAGGTGGCACATATAGAAACTAAACATTTAAAGAAAACATCCGTAAAGCGATATGGGTTACAATATGGAACAGGAGGTGAAGAAAGACGGTACAAGGGGAAACAGTAGGAAAGAAGATAGAAAAGGTGTACCTAAACCGATATAGATATGCACTGATAGATCTGTAGCGAACATGTAATAAAGTACTGGAAGCAGGTAGAAAACCAGATATCAAAAAAACTAGATAGAAATAGAAACTATGGAGGAACTGAGTTCAAGAAGAAACGAAGATGTAAACTCGAAGCCTGAAATGGCAAAAGGATATGAGAGTCTATCAAATTCACGTCTATAAACTTCTTCGTCTTCCTGTAATTTTCGCTTTCCAAGAAGATTGTAGTTCATTCTTAAAATTCTAAACATGTAGGGATTGCACTTTTACAAATTAAACTTAAACATAGTTTAACGACGCTACCCTGACAATCGACGTTTGGCTTCCAGTCCACATGGACTTGCTAAAGGGACAAAGGCCCGATGATGTGCAAGTTCACGTGCAGGTAACCAGGGCGCATCCTTAACTTTTTTCAGGAAAAGATCTAATTAGAATTGTACTTTAACGAATATAAGAAGATGATTCCCGGCAAATCGAAGTTATTTGGGTCTAGCTCCAACCGTAGGAGCAACCAGCAGTGGGACCCAGCGACCTACATCCTGAGCTAGCTTTACATTCGAGTTCTTCCAGCCCGAGAACGGAGCCAATTTCGCTTTACCCTGCAAAGCGATTTTTAGCAAAGCAGTTCCGTAGTTCAAGGCTCCGCCAGAAGAAACGAACCAGAAGTCTGAAACCTTTCTGGAAAACCATAACTGTTCTCTAAACCTGAACCACCCCGTTGAGTACATTTCTGTGTCGAAATTCATCATTCTGAGTCTCCAGAACGCCTTAAAGCAGAGCAGACGCCTGGTAGAAAACGGCAACCAAATAGCACGCGCCGAAGTAATACCCCAGTCGCGTCGTTTTGAGGTAATTAAACGTAATTGAATAAAGACAGTATTTAAATGGAGCAGGTTTTCCTTACGGCCACCAAGAAATTCTTATGATGTGCTGTTGTGAAATTACAGTACATTGCACGAGCCCGAGTAACTGCATTAGAATCTGGGTTGCACGTTGCAATGCGCACGTACGTTTAAAATAAGTCGAAAATACGTTTACATAGTTAAAAGGCGTTATTTCATTAAAAATTAGACGTTAAATTTTAGTCCAATAGTTAAGGTCATTTTCTCAACTTGAATTAGACGCTGATTTCTAGTAATTCCATTTAAACGTGCTGCTATGCCGTTTCTTGAGCGCCTTTATATGACGGCGATATGTGGTTGATATTAAGAACTTTTTACACCAACAGTTAATGTGGATTGTAGATTTGGCGTTCATAAAAACACAAAAGCTTTAAATTTTCCATATGACGTTAAATAGTCGACTATAACGTTGTTGCGACAACCAACGTGATAATAACGCTTTTGCATTATGTTTGATGTCGATGACTTTAAGTGTGTTTTAGACCAGCGGATACTGAGAAACGTTGACATGACGTTCTCAAAAACTAGGAAGTCTTCAACGTATGTGCTCAGCGTTCCTATGAGGCGTAAGGTCATTACTCACACGATAGTACCGACCAATTCAAACGCGTTATGCTACCACAGTACAGTGGAATGTTGCACTATCCTTACAAGCAATTTGCTTCCTTTGTCTGGTGATTTGAATTCACTCTTTATTTCCCCATTTATGTGGCTAATAAAATCGGAAAACTGTGAGCCAGAACGTTGCGTGTTTGTTGTTCCAGGTTCACACGGGCTGGCAGAATTGTGTTAGAAGCATGCAAGGTAGGAAGTACGTTCCACGTTTCACTAAGCTTATTGTTTTCCATTTAAGATACGTCCTGTAGACTTTGGGTGAAACTACATAGTGTTGAAGCAGCTACCTGATTTGTATTGAAATATCGTTTAGACAATGAAGTCGCCATTTTATTCAGTTGGTCTGGACACAATAAATATTATTCAAAAGAAAAGTATCGTTCTTCTGCAGTTAATATTTAACCTGAATAAAATATCAATTTTTAATCCATTAAAACGTCGTTTCAACGTAAAAAGAAGGTGACGTTGTGGATGAAACGTAACGTGAGTATAACGTTAAACCCTAACTAAACTATAACGTTAATAGAGAATTTTTGGATAACGTTCCGCTGAAATAACGGCACGTTAAAGCCTATGTTTCTTAGCAACGACAGCGCTACGGCTACAGTAAATCCAAACCGAATGTTTGGATTTTAACGTAATGCTGTTTTAACGTAATGTGCAAAAACTTCATAATAAAACTTCGTTTTAACGTATAAAAGAACAACGTTAAAACGTTACCATATCGATAAAAATTATGCAATAACATGACGTTAAAAAGACGTCGCCTTGGCAACCACATCTAAAATACACGTTAAATGGTCAGCAACAATGTTGAAAAGTTACGGTTTTGCATCACGATTATAATGTCCACACATAGTGGTCTTGTTTGGTCATGACTTCAACGTCAAAAGGCCGGAAGGGGCCGTAATTTAATTATATATCACAGCCACGAAATAACATGAATAACAAAATACGATGCTTGTGTAAGAAAGAAATTACCACATAAAAAATATATTAGTACGCATGTTTAGTTAACATATTTTATGGTAAGATTAAGATGAACGTTAAGCCTACTGGAATATTTGCTTCTATGTTTATCTTACTCAAGCAATGCAATGTATTTTCTTGTTCATTTTTCTCATTGCTGTTATATATAATTTTGGACCCATCGGTATAACTCCTGGTCCAAAGTTATATTTCAAAATTAGTTCTACGTGTCTGTGTACACTCGGATCACTTAAACAACACATTTGCCAACACATGGTTTGGAAAAGGATCAGATGTACCGTGGTCCGTAAGAAGCCCACATCTTACACCTTTACATTTTTTTGCGGTGTTATCAAGAGATGAATTAGAAGATTCCAATCTAGATAAGGAAGCTTTAAAGAGTGGAATTACTGATTCTTGTAGGTCAATTACACCAGAAGTGTTAGAAAACGTGAGGACGACATCATTTCGAAAGAGAATGCTGATTTGCATTAGAAACAATGAACAACTTTAATTCAACTTGACTTCTACACCTTTTCAAACCAGGTATTGACAATTATGCTTTACATTGACACACATATCAATCAATTCACCTACGTAAGTACTGTATTAAGTTTATTTTTACGCTTTCTTTTACTGATTGTTATTCAAAAAGCTTTTATAAATTCTTTACACAAACCTTAAAACTTCTCTAGCTTTCACTGTAAAAATCCAACCAACAACAGTTTCCGATGTCGACTGTCTGCAACGACTACCGCTTATTCCTCAAACAGTAACAACTATGATGGTCCGTCAACCCTCGAACTGCATCTATCCTGTCAATAACTCCTACTATTCCCAGAATCCAGTCCTGCTCCCTTACAAACGTCACCGTCACACCAATCGACTCCCGGTAAGTTTCAGTATTATGTCGATCCAAATCTAACCTTGTTTATTCTGCAGATAGTCCGATGCCAGCAATACCCACAAAATTATCCAAATCAATCAGCTAATTGTAATAATCTCCAATAATATCTTGTATGTATCAATATATCCAAATCTCTTCAAATAATGTATCCTTCTGTATTATTTATTTCCAATTCACTGTATTTGTACAATCTCTTCACCGATTGTATGTCTGTATTAGTTCCAATTTACACTTTCGCCCATCACACCATGCAGATTTGTTGCCAACCCCTTTTAATTTGCGTTTACCAAACAATGATCCAAATTAAGGCATTAATTTCCCATTTTTTTATTTTCCAAAATTCGTTACTTCAAAAATACATGTACATTTTTATGAGTTGTTTCAGTAACTAATTAAACAAAAATGTTCATTTCTGTTAGATACAATTCTTATTGCACACTTATTTATTTTAAATATCCTATTATTATATGCTATTAATTCTTATAATCAAAAAAATACATTTGTCAATTGTAACCTTGGCTTGAACTTTATTAAAATTAAACTCGACCATCAAATTTGTATACTCAAATGTTATTTCATTATCTAAATACCTCACTCATTGTCTCAGTTAAATTTTATTATTCATTTCAAAATTAACACCCAATTCTATCCAAACACTTCATGATTTGATTGCAGTAACCTTCCAAATTTATTAGTTTTATATTTTTATCTTTCAACCACCTTTAGTGTATCACAACATAATTCCCCAAATAAAAAAAATATTTAAAATCAATTAGGTTTATTTTAATTTTTTTTAAATTTCAGTTTTTACAAACCACAACAGTCCATTACTATTCATTATCTCAAGTAACAAAGCTTTATAAAAATCAAAATTATTTGTATTTCCATAGCAACATTTTTACTTCTTAAACAAACAACAATTCTTGCAATATTATTAATTCTGCATGCATCCAAACATAAACGAAGAGAACCGTCACGTTTTTAACTACCACTAAAGGATTAATAAAATTACCCTTTGAAGCTTCTATTACTCCATCTATTACCAGTTTATGTATATTCTTCCTAACCTGTCCTCTTAATGCAAATCGAATAGGGTAAGATTTACTATTAAAACTTTTTTAATAGAGAGAAAGAAATGCAGAGACTTTAATAATCTTCATGCATTGAAATTCTTTATTTTTCTTATGTAAGATCTAAGTTGGAGTACGGAGCTGTAATTTGGAATCCTCATTACATTAGTTACTCACTTATAATTGAGCGGTTCAGAAAAAGTTTTTAAAATTTCTTAGTTTTAAAGCTAACGGTATTTATCCACAGACAGACATAAACTATAATCAATTACTGAATAACCTTTGAGTTCAACAGTCTTGCCTGTAGAAGAGTATGTGCGTTATTAAGCTTCTTGCACAATCTTTGTAACAACAATATTGACTGCTCAGATTTGGTAACTCAGTTGAGAATAATAGTACCACGTTTTGAGTCGCGACAAGGTGTTACCTTTTATTGTCCAATTCCTAAAACTAATTTATTAATTAAATCTCCATTCTACTCCATGGCTAAACATTTTAATAAGATCAGTAACCACACTGACATATTTAATAGTTTTTTATCTGAACTAATGAGTTTATGTAAAATTTACTTTGACAATTGATTTTGATTTTAATGTAGATGCGTTTATAAATACACTTTATTACTGTGTTTGTTTATTTGTTTATTTTTTTATTTTTCTTTTATTGAGGTAGATTAGTTTACGGTGTAATCATTGTTGGCGTATTAGAGTATTATATATATAGTCATTTATAATTTGTTTTCTATGCATATATATATGTATTTGTATTAGTTTGTCCTATTATTGGGATATCCTGTTGGGCAAATAAAGCTTTATTATTATTATTATTATTATTATTATTATTTTTGATTCATCAACCTGCAACCTATGAACATATATCTGTGCCTGTCCAACTTCTTCATTAATTATCTCTTTATTTCTGTAAATTATTTCTAATATTTGTCCTTCAAATTGTTTATTGTTCTCACCTATTTTTATTCATTCAGCAATAACCCATTATTATCATAATTATTCTCTATATTATTTATTATATTATTATTAATCACTATAAATCCTGTATTTTTCACTATGTCTTCAATTTTATCTAATTGGCAACACTTATCTTCTTGGCTTTCTCTACTGGTACAGATCCAAGATTTAATTAACCCCTTTAAATGAATACACCTTTGTGATCCCATCAAATTTATACCAATTGCTGAATAATGTCAATTCCTAACACCATGTCCACGCTAAGGCCTTTTACTATAAACAATCTAACAACACCTTCCCATTGATTAATACTTATCTTAACATTTACCATTCGGTTCGTGGTTGATATTTTTCTTTAGTTGCAGATAGTAAATCTTTTTTATTCACTTTAATTATATTCTTATGTAGGACATCCAAATTATTTAAAATTATTTCTTCATTTATTAATGATGTTATCATATTTTATAGTAGAATACTGTCTTCTTTTTAGTAGTGCAATGGCATCATCTATCTTTTAATATTAAATATTCATTACTATTTAAATGTTAAAATACGTGTGGTTCTTTACAAAAAAAATTTAAATTACTATTTACATATTTACAAATTTCGAGTTTCCTTTTGTTATCTAAAAATGCTTTTTAAAATAATTTTCTGCCATAACTTAGCATTATAATAGTATGTCTTCTCATCTGTTATTTTCTTCAAAATTGTCTTTTAGTCGTCTTGGTTTAACTTTATTCATATTTGTCTTCCTCCTTATGCTTATTTATTTTAATTATGTCACATCCTCGGAATTTCCAATTTTATTTACTTTAATTATGCAACCTCCTGCAATTCTTCGTACTTTATAAAATCCTTTATTTCTTCTTAAATATTTGTATTTCTTATTCCTCATAATGTTATTCAGTATACCTACTGTTACCACATCTAATTCTTCATTATCGACTACTTCATTCTGTTTTACCTTTGTATTATTTTCCATAAAATCGTCTTGCTCATCTAACATATCCTTTGTCTGCATTGGCTTCTTTAAATCTCTCTTTTCAATAGAATCATTTTCCTTATCTTTACAACTGTTTAACATTTGATTTATTTCATTATTTCCAAATAATAATTCTTGTTTTCATCCAAAATTCTGTTTTCATAATCGTTATTCGAAATCTAACTTTCTAATTTATTCTTTACTAACTTATCTTCCATGATTTGTGTTAAATTTTCCTCTAGCTGTTTGTTTTCGCCCTGCCTTTCTCTTCTCACCTCATTCTTTACTTCATTCTTATAACTTTCTAATGTTACACAAATATTATCTATTTTCTCTTGCAATTCTGGTTTAATTTGAAATTGTACTTTATTAAAATCTTCTTCTAACCTCCTTCATTGTCACTTCCATCTTATCTGCTTGTTATTTTTGTTCCTGCAACTTCTCTACAGTACTCTTAATTGATGCTTGTAACCTACCTTCTCTTTCTTCAGCATCCTTCTTACTTTCTTCTGCTAATTCCACTATTATCTTCTCCGCAATTTTCTCAATCGACTGTTGTAATTTTCTTGCAACCTTCTTTCACTTTCCTCGGCCTTTTCCTCAATTGACTGTTGCAATCTTCTTTGTCTTTCCTCTGCCTTTTCTTCAATTGACTGTTGCAGATCTCTCTGACTTTCCTCTGTCTTCCTCTCTAATTCCATAAATCCTTTTTCAACTCTTCAGCATTCTTCTTACTTTCCTCTGCCTTTTCCTCAATTGACTGTTGTAACTCCTTTTTCAACTCTTCTGTAGTTCTTTCTATTGTTGCTTGAAACCTACCTTCCCTTTCCTCTGCATTCTTCTTAGTTCTCTCTGCATTTTTCTTTGCATTCCTCTCAGTTGCTTGTTAATCTTCTTGCAATACTTGTTGCATCATCACCATGAACTTCTCTAACTTCTCATCTATATTTGTTTTCTGTTCTTCTACTTGTAATCTTACCTGATCACCTTGCTGTATTACCTTCACTTCAACTTCAGCACCACGCGTTACTGCTTCCATTACTTCTTGTCCTTCCTCTTCAGTCTTCTACTTTTTCTTGTTACCCTTTTGTCTGTCATATATAAGTTTACATTTTAAATGTACCTACTTTTAATTACAGACCCTTATATTCAATTGTAGATCTTTATATTTTGTTTACCAATTGGACCTTTATAAAATGCTTTAGTTATTCTTATTGATTGTCCTATTCTATTACTTTATTTCTCTCAAAAGAACTCAGTTATGATACGTTTTAAATTATGATTGTTTTATTACAATCCTGTTCCTTAATTCACAATTGTTTAATAACAAATGAACCATAAACTTGGTTTATTATTTACAATCAAACCCTTTTATTTTTATTTGTTTACTAGGTTCACATTCAGACACCAATATTTGTTTACTGATAGCTCCTCGTTAGCTGCTTTGTCATTAATTATGCATATCAGTTGCACCACGTTGGGCGACCATTTAAATATGAAGTGATAACAATGCACCACATTAAACAGCTAATATTTATATAATAGCTTTACTTTCAGATAGCCCTTATTTAAATTTTCAAAACAATTACGTATTTTGAATAATTATTTTAACTGAGTACTCTTATCAGGGTGGCTCGCCAATCTAGTGATTGAATTTTCAATTGTATTTGTAAAAATATTTGACTACTAAATGACATTTAATGTCAACTTGACTTCTACACCTTTTCAAAGGCAGGTATTGACAATTATACTTTACATTGACACACATATCAATCATTTCACCTACGTAAGTACTGTATTAAGTTTATTTTACACTTTCTTTTACTGATTGTTATTCAAAAAGGTTTTATAAATTCTTTACACAAACCTTAAAACTTATCTAGCTTTCACTGTAAAAATCCAACCAACAACAGCTTACGATGTCGACTGTCTGCAACGCCTACCGCTTATTCCTCAAACCAGTAACAACTATGATGGTCCGTCAACCCTCGAACTGCATCCATCCAGGAATAACTCCTACTATTCTCAGAATCCATTCCTGCTCCCTTACAAACGTCACCGTCACACCAATCGACTCCCGGTAAGTTTCAGTATTATGGCGATCTAAATCTAACTTTGTTTATCCTGCAGATAGTCCGACGTCAGCAATACCCACAAAATTATCCAAATCAATCAGCTAATTGTAAGAATCTCCAATAATATCTTGTTTGTATCAATATATCCAAATCTCTTCAAATAATGTAACCTTCAGTATTATTTATTTCCAATTCACTGTATTTGTACAATCTCTTCACCGATTGTATGTCTGTATTAGTTCCAATTTACACTTTCGCCCATCGCACCATGTAGATTTGTTGCCAACCCCTTTTAATTTGCATTTACCAAACAATGATCCAAATTAAGGCGATTTTTTTATTTTCCAAAATTCGTTATTTCAAAAATACATGTACATTTTTATGAGTTGTTTCAGTAACTAATTAAACAAAAATTTTCATTCCTGTTAGATACAATTCTTATTGCACACTTATTTATTTTAAATATCCTATTATTACATGCTATTAATTCTTATCATTCTAACAAATACATTTGTCAATTGTAACCTTGGCTTGAACTTTACTAAAATTAAACTCAACCATCAAATTTGTATACTCAAATGTTATTTTATTATCAAATTACCTCACTCATTCTCTCAGTTAAATTTTATTATTCATTTCAAAATTAACACCCAATTCTATCCACACTTCAAGATTTGATTGTAGTAATCATCCAAATTTATTAGTTTTATATTTTCATCTTTCAACCACCTTTAGTGTATCACAACAATACATATACTCTTACCATAAGCATGGGAAATCCCTCCCCAACAAAAGTACCTAGTAAATCTTTACGACTTTAAGACTTTAAAATGCATAACATCTAACTCAGGTTGGTCTTACCGTTGACACAATTACTTCTAAGTTTTCTCTTAAAATACGATACTTCTATGTACTGCAATACCTTGTGGTGTGCACATTTATCAACTCCTAATAATTTTTTACATAGGATACTCTACCACTAGACCTACAGCAGCTTATTTTAGCTTACTGAATCTATAAAATGTAAATAGAGCTTTTGCAATAATTTACTTAACAAACAGTTTAAAGAAAATTCTGTAGCAAGATTCGTGAGAGAACTACATTGTATATCCATGAAAACCCCATATTTTCTTCTATAAGCTAGATGCTTTCGATAACAGTGATAGTTCTAGACAAGAAACTACATCAGTGAATTAAAAATTTATTTGAGGAAAGCTCCGAAACGTGGTAGATTCGTTTCGGAACGCTAGATAAGGGCGTCCTTTCTTTATTTTAGTAGCATTTAAGCTTAATTGTTTCATGTTCCGTACTTTTCTTTGGTTTTGTTCTTCGAAATTCTGTACAAGATGGCTGATGTTGTCAATTATTTGTTCAGAGTGTCTCCTCAGAAAAGAGAGGTTTGCCTTTCAGGACAATTGGCAGTTAGTTTATTCTACATATTTTTTCTGACGTTCTCAAATATAGAGCAGCGTCGTCTCAATACTGGTTGGAAATTAAAAAAAATGTGATATTAATTAAGACGAATTCTAGTTCTTTGACAAATTACAGGTGTACTTAAAAATTACTACTCACATTATTTTTATCTCTGCAAGATTTTTAGATTCGGTACAATTATTACCCCTTTCAAGTTACACATCAAAAATAAAAAATAATAAAGCCCTGAATATGTAATTTTTATCGTATACTGTGACGAGAACCAGTTCTTAATATTCAGTGTTTCTACAGGTGTTATTAACACTAGAGAGAATGTGTTTACTGCATATTGTAGAGATTATTTAACGCATTACTAATTCTAAGTAGTGTAGAATAGGCTTGTGCTGAGTACTATTCATTATACAAGTTCAATCAATGCCGCAAATTTGATTATGGATTTCAGCTACTGTAATTAGGAACGCAGCGGCCTTTCATTAAAAATAGCAATAAGGTGAAAAACTTCGTGCGTGTACAGTTTCAGCTGTTCTGCATGTTACATGGAAATAATGCACATGCACCCATTATCAAAGGAAGGGCAACAGTTAGCATGCTAAACTTGATTATTTGCGACCTCATCAGTTGGCAGATCTGAGTGTGTGTAAATGGACATTCAACTGCAATACTGATACTCGAAAATCCAAACTGGACAACATAATATAGAAGGTTTTCGCAGTCTTAAATACTACACAGGGTGTCCCGATTTGTTCTCGATAGTAAATGTCATATTGATCAAAAAGCGGTAAACTCTTCATATTCAGTAATTTTGTTACTGAGCCTCGATGATCGGGGACGCTTAACGAACTCCATACTAAAAGCTGGTCTACATAGTAATAGTTAACAGGATTTACACTGCAGATGGGCAAAAAAATTGAAAGGGGACGCGCACACGCTTTTATCAATCTTACTTACGTTAATACTCTGCTCTTTGTGTCATTTTTTGAAAAAAGCCTTTTCAACAATAGAAAAAACATTAAAGCACCCCTCTTTAACTAATAGGTGTAGGGGCACCATATAGGAATAAGTGCAGTACTGTTAGTATTTAAAGGTTTTGAAGAGGCCGCCGAATGTTCTTAGGGGGTGGATTGCGCAGGAGAAGAGCAAAATTTTTCTTAATTAAACGCGTCATATACATGTAAATTAAAATACAAAATTGTCTCCTGTTGTCTGGAGGAATTTAGGTAAACATAATAACAAAAATATCAAAACTTCCTTTCAATAGAGAATAAAAAAAATTTATACATTTATATTAGCATTATTGCAACAATGAAACGTAAACGGAGTAGCTAAAACTGTAATTTGAAAACAAGATAGAAGCGCGCAATGGTTGGTTTCATAATTCAATGTCTTATTAGCGAACCGACGCCTCAAACCACAAAGTAATTAGGTTTAGTCGCTTAGGTGGCAGCTGCTTTGTTTCTTTCTAAGCTCTTCGCCCTTGTCATCTAAGCTGTAGCCTTAAGGAACAACGCTTCACACTCACGTTAAGATGTCTGATCACTTTCAAACTATTGATCAGTGTAACTAAGGTCGGCGAAAGTTTATAGACAAGTTTTTTAGCCACATACCTACGTTCTGGTTGGAACTTTCAGTATCAGTGTTGTTGTTTCTGTTCATTTTATGTTGATGCACTTCTGACTTTTAAGGTTTGTTATAATAAACCCCGGTTAGATTAAAGATAAAGGTAAGTTTGCCTAATAATACGAATCAATTAATTAGAGCTCTTATGTGATGTCAAAGTTGAACGCATATATGAGGTTTATAACTTAGTAATTCTACTTGCAACTCCAGCAAAAAGACATTTAATAGACATGTTAATTTATTGTACTATTAAAAATCTCTATCTATAGTACCTATAATATAAATAATCTCACGTAAACATTTTCTTCACATCGTTCAAATAACGACACAAGTTAGTGTGCTATTTTGTGTATTATTTGATACTAAATTAATTCATTGAGTTGTGGAAATTAAGTTGTATTCATTGAGGCTTCATCTCTGAAAGTAAGTAAGGGAAAATTACACTTTTTTAACCAGTGCACACAAACTTTTCTGACTGGTGTCTATGTATATTGCTATATAGCCCCTATTAAGAAAACTATGCCTTAAAAGTATTTATTTTATATTTCAATGATATTTAATATAATCAAGACCTCTTATCTCTTTGGGCTGGGTTCATCAAATCTAGTATGCTATTTACTGTAGCAATGAAACTTTATAACCTCAAATTCTTTGAATTAATTTAATGTTCAAATGTCAAAGTTTACTTTTCAAATTTTCTACACTAAGGTATACTGACACTTGTGCTTTTACATTTGACGTTTACTATTTATTGACTTTTCTCGATAATTATTGCTTCAGTTTTTGTTAATTACTTTCAAAATTGACAGTATTCAAAACTTCAATGTCAACTTAATCTAACAAACCTGTTTTCTATTACTTATATCCTTACCACGAACAACACTCACCACTAACGCCTTTCTTGAACAGATTACAACATCCAAAACACCCAACAGCTAACCCTTCCTTGGTCCTGTCAACTGATGCAAGCTCCAAACTCCTGCTTCTACTAGTGTCAGACGTCACAACAAGCTCCTACGTTTAGCCCTGCAAGTTACTGAAAAAGAACACTTTTCCTAGCTGCTACTGCTCTTTCTGGTACAACCATCACAGCTATTGGCTCCTCTTGTATGCCTGTACCATCAATCCAATTCCCGTCAACATCCTACTTGCTCGTTCACGTCCAAACAACTCATCTGCCTCCAAAACCTCGTCCCGGTTACTGCTGCAGTCCACAATCCTGCTATCTGGTACTGGCAACCCCCTAAATCTGCTCTTCACACGATCTATTATCCTGGTAAGTTACTCTCCTTCTGTTATATTTTCAAATATTAACTTTGTCCCATTTATTTCAAGTACGCTGACGGCTCAAACTCGATGTACTAAGTATCGATCCAATTCTTCACACAACCAATATGAAATTACTTCTTATTATTTGTAGTTTAATACAATAAATTCATTTTCCATCGATGATTATTAATTTTTGTAAACCAATATTACAATAACTGTTTTTCTTTGCTTTTGGTGTTACTATTCACAATACCATATTTTATTTAAATAATTTATGCAGAAATTCCATTTAATTTTCAATATTTAATTTTCCATAAATTTTATTACATCTGCATTTATGAGTACTTATTTGGTAACTGTTTTATAAACAAACTTTTTTTATCTACTAGTAACCATTATTTATGCACACTATTTAAATAATAACAATACATCATTTTCTTAACAAACACAATTGTCGATGTAACCTTAGTTTGAATTAATTTTCCTTAATTATTAATTTCAATGCATTCAAATCAGTCTACCAGTATTTTATGAATCCCAATGAATAATGCAACCAGTGTTGATTTTCATCAATTAATGTTAAAATTTTATATCTATTAAGACTCAATTTCTGTAACTGTCCAAATTTATTTGTTCAATTTTCAACATTCCATCTCTGTCCATATCATGTATCATAACAATATATTGCTTCGGATAGAAGCCCTACAATGTAAAAATTTGTATTAAAATGCCATCCCATTCCTGTCGTGTTTACGATTTGGGATACTTCGGCCTTATCACATCGGAATTGTATTAATTTTAATTTGCATGTAGTACTTCAGTGGTGGGTAATTTCTCACAATTTAGCTCAATGTTTTTAAAAATCGTTTCGTGGGCTGAAATCACTTAAGCACAACGCGTACCATCTGCAATTAGACTGCAGTGAATTTTAAACTATAGAATGCGTTTGGAGATGTTAAAAAGTGGCATAGATAGGTAATTTGAGGCACACCAACCGAATTTAATATTCGTTTAATTTTGTAGAAGAACTTTTAAGCAAATGTCGATAAACGATTTTCCAACTGGCACAAGGGTTAAATGTCTAAATTTACGAAATTTTAATTGAATATCAAATACAAAACTGCGCAATTGCATATATTTTCTTATTATAGTTTAAGTTAGTTAATTTAAAAATGAGTGATTAGTTTACGTTTCGCACATATCTCGATGCAGATACCAAAACGTTCATTTTTTTCACGCAATATGATAAGCTTAACTCTTGCTAAGTTAGTTGCACCGATTTGTGCTTCAAAATAGCAGTAAAAAGTTGTGTAACACCTGCCTGCCGAAAGAACAATTTCTGATGGTAGGTTCTTCCGGGTTACGCCGTGGTCGTCGATTTGAACTTGACGTTTCGCTGCTCATGCTGTGAGCTTCTCAGAAGTTTTCTAAATACTTTAGAAGTTCAAATCGACGACGACGGCATAACCTGGAAGAACCTACCATTGTGGACCTGTTGTGAAGCAAGTGACAGTTCTTCGTAATAAAAAAGATTTATATTAACTAATGTTATTGAGCGTTTCATTCTTCATAAGCATTTTTTCATGAATTTTAACTGGAAAATTGAAGCGACGAAATAGTGGTTCTTCGTTAATCTTCACAATAAGCAAGTAAGCTAATTGAAATAACCACTGCAAAAGCATACTCGAACCTAATGCAGATCATAAAAAGATGAGGTATTTAGGCGTGCGAAGTATTTGCAAACTACAAATATTTATACAGTCCCAAACGTCTGTTTATACGAGAATATTTCAATAATTGTAATTTATGCACAAAAAAATATAGCAGGTTTAACCAAAAATATTACTTTTTACCTTTTTGTAGTTTCATCTTCTCTATTGTAAATTATAGTAGGATCCATCCTTTAATTCTATATATTATAATGCCACGGTGTTAAAGATTGTTACAGGGAAACCTCCTTTTCGACACGAAACAAACCTAAATGTTACTCAAACTAGCTCTAGTGGGAAAAGGATCACTTGCAATAGTAAAAAAAATATTTGGAAAGATAACAGGTCAAATTCGTATAACTTACCATATGGTTTGTATCTGCCGGTGATGTAATAGGGGTATTTAACAATAAAAATGCCCGTCATCGATGAGAATAATGTACAGCGCAGTGCAGTGATAAAAGACATATAGAGCTTGAAGTGGTCACGGTATATCTTATCACTTATAATAATGCAGAAGACTAAAAGCCGTGTTTACACAACTAAAAGTACCACGGTTGCATTCGTTTATTTCTATTTTCGGGTTTTTGTAAACAAACTTCCCTTAACTTTTAATAGCGATATTATCACAGAAAACAATTACTTATTACGGCTACTACTTGTGTTTTTTAAAACTGTTGACACAGCTTCAAAGGCAAGTGAATTTTGGTTAATAATAAAGAGAGTTACTGAATGCAACCAACGGCCGAAGCAGTTTTAAGCATATTAAATGTGTCTCTGACTTTGATGTTTACACATAACCTAAAAATTATTTTGACTACGAAACTTTATCAAATTGTTAATCGCTTTGATTGCGCTGCAAATATACCACACATTTGGCGTTGTACCCTGCATACGGGCTGATTTTCAGGTATGCCGATCAACAAAGAATTTACGAGGAAAAACCATTTGTTTCCTTTATTATAGCGACATATTGAAGATTACCTAAGAAATACCGAAAACCATGAGCTATAATTCAACAACTGCTGCTCAGCAACATCCTGAATGCTAACGCTTGGAAGACATCTACTTTCTTTGAGAGCATGAAACGTTGCAGTAAAAAGAGTTGGCGTTGTACCCCGATGTCGATAATAAACCTGCATACATGCTGATTTTCAGGTATGCCGATCAAAGATGAATTACAGGAAAAATAACAATTTGTTTCCTTTATTATAGCCACATTTTGAAGATTACCTAAGAAATACAGAAAACCGTGAGCTCCCCAAGTTTGGAATCTACTTAGTTCGACCTGCAAAACACTACTTTCCGGTCTCGTAACGTAAATTACTATTAAGATTAATTTAGTTTGAAATGTGTGTAGCTCAATACTGCAGTCATTAGCAAGAAGGCGGTATCTACAGAAAAATCGAAATTGAGTTATTGGTATCGTTGGAATTGGTACAAAATTCCAATCATTTTAGATAAGTAACAAATCGATATACTGGGAGTAGAGATTACGGCCGCACACATTGACTGCAGTCATCGTCTTGGTAAGATAGGCGAAAATCGTCCTATTATAGTAAAATTCGTAAGTCATAATACAAAAAACACTGTTTACAATAATAAAAGGAAATTGAAAAATTCGAGTATAGTTATCAGAGAGGACCTAACTAAAAAAAGGCTCCAGCTGCTTAAACAGGCTGGTAAGAAATACGGTGTAAGGTGTGTGTGGACATATGGTGGCAATATATTCGCTAAAGTGAATAATACAATTACACGTATACCTATGAATGCTGATTTGGGGAATGATTCATAAATTTATTTTCATCTTATTATATTGCGATTCTAATAATGAAATTTTATTTTAAACGTTTGGTCGTTATTTTTATACGTAGTTATAAATATTTACCTTAGTTATCAGTTGTGACTTTTAAATTTGCAAATATTATTTTATTTCGTGGTACTAAACTTGTAGTTTTGTTGATTTATTTTTATTGAGAATTTTCTTTGGTTGTTTTGCAAAATGATAATTGTAATATTTCGTATCTATAGCAGGTAATTATGAATAATCAGTTGAAGGTAGCACATATCAATATACGGTCGTTGGTTTCTAAGTTTCTTGATCTGAGTAATTATGTTCTTGAGTCAGATTTTGATATATTTACTATAAGTGAAACTTGGCTGAATTCCGATATCAGCAATGATGCTTCACAGATTGACGGTTATAATTTGTTACGTAAGGATCGGACAGGCCGGGGTGGAGGTGTATGTATGTTTATCAAAAATATTTTTAAATATAATATAATAAAAATGAATGATTCCATTGAACAATTGTGGCTTAGTGTATCTCTCAAAGAATTAAAACTTGCCATTGGTGTGGTATACCGATCGCCCTCTCTCTCGTACAAAACATTTACCGATGAATTTGAGCAGAATTGCACTTATTGTTTGTCAATATGTGATCAAATATTATGCCTAGGAGACATGAATATTGACATGTCTAAGAGAAACAATTTATATAGTATTTATTTCAACAATTTGTTAGACTCTTGATTTTAAGGTTAGCTGACAATACAACAACACTAATTGACTTAATCATTACGTCAGATAAAAATTTAGTAACACAGTTTGGTACATATACTTTGAATTTGTCTGATCATGAGCTTATTTTCTGTTACATTAGCAACAAAAAAGTTATTAGTCCAACCATATTCAGAACAATGAGATGCTTAAAAAATTTCGATCAAAATATATTTTATCAAGAACTCTTACACCCGTATTCATAGTCATTCGCCAGCGACTCGCCGCAGTTCCGTTATGAATAGTATGTTGGCGGCACTGTACGTCTATGTCAAATTCGAGGTTATCAGGCTAGGTTTTCCGTCAGTTTTGACAGAAACTAACACAAAATCTAACCTGCTAACCTCGAATTTGACATAGACGTACAGTGCCGCCAACATACTATTTATAACGGAACTCCGGCGAGTCGCTGGCGAACGACTATGAATACGGGTGTTACAATTGCCATTACATTATTTCATGCAAATAAATGATGTTAATAAGAAGGTTGCATTTCTAAATGAACAATTACTTTGCCTTTTTCATAAGCATGCTTCTGTCAAAACAATGAAAATTACAAAAAAGAAAGCACCTTGGATTACTGATAACGTAAGATTAATGATGAAACTTAGGGATAAAGCTAAAGCTCAATATTTAAAGAACAAGACAAATGGCAAGTGGGAGTATTACAAGTCCTCAAGGAATCTAACTACGCGGGCTATAAAAAGTGAGAAAAAAGCTTATTTTAAATTTAAATTTTCAAATTCGGATTCTAAGGCTATGTGGAATGAACTAAAGTCATTAAATATATCAGCAAATAAGAAAAACGAACTACCTACCCACCTAAGTAAACCAAAGGAAATTAATAACTATTTTCTAGATAGTATAACAGGAATTCATAACAATAATGATAATACCTTAAATTATTATAGAAATAATACCTTTTCAGATACTATCGTACCAATGGAATTTACTCTTGTAGATTGTGACATTATAACTTATATACTAATTAAAATAAAAAGCAATGCTAAGGGTTCTGGCGAGTTAACTATACAAATGATAAAATTTTGTTGTCCACATTTAGTTCCATATATAACTACTCACATCATTAACACTTGCTTATATGAAAATATCTTTCCATCTCAGTGGAAACTTGCATTAGTAACACCTATACCAAAAATAAAAGATCCTACTGAATACAAACACTTGAGACCTATTAGTATTCTACCTACAGATACCAAACATAAAAGAATAAAGTTGTTTGGTATCTGTGTATGGCTTTAAGTTTGACATGTTGCCTGCACACTCTGTGTTTGATATGTGTTACGTCCTGTGAACCATACGATAATGAATGATGATTCTACCTACACTATCGAAGATCCTAGAAAAGATAGTTTCACTTCAGTTAAAGGAGCATTCAACTCAAAACAACATCATTCCTACTAACCAGTCTGGATTTCGGGCGGGACATAGCTGTGCAACAGCTTTATTAAATGTAACCGATGATTTGCTCGAAGCTGCGGACCAAGGCAAAGTATCAGTGTTGATATTGTTAGATTTCAGCAAGGCATTTGATACTGTGAATCATTCAATTCTTTTGTCTATTTTGCACTATGTTGGTTTCTCATATGGCGTAATAGACTTTTTCAAAAGTTATCTTGAAAATCGATCACAACGTGTTGTGCTGCCTTGTGGTACATCAAATCCGAGACTTGTACCAGGTGGAGTGCCGCAGGGATCTGTGCTTGGTCCGTTACTTTTTTTAGTGTATACATCTTTATTTCACAAACACATAAAAACGTGTAAATTTCATATGTACGCTGATGATACACAGCTTTGCCATTCATTTACTATATCTGACTATCAGCATGCATTTTTAAACATTAACTTAGATCTTCAAGAAATTGCTAATATTATCTAAAAATCATTCACTTTTAATTAATCCTGCAAAGGAAGTTGTTAACTTACAGATAGATGGAGTTACTATACCGGTTATGGAACAGGCACGGAACCTTGGACTGATGGTAGATAACACGTTTAGATACAAAACCCAAATTATGTATAATATTAAGAAAGCTCATATGAACCTTAAACTTATTTACCCTCATAGAACTTATTTTTCAAAAGAAATTAAAATTCAGTTTGGTCTAATTTTACCTTTTGCGCCGAAGTTTACGGTTCATGCTTAACTAAAGATAATATAAATCAAATTCAGAGAGTGCAAAATTCGTGTCTCCGACTGGCATATGGCATCAGAAAATATGATCATATTTCTCATAAATTGCAAGATGCAGGCTGGTTAAATATGGCAAATAGACTAAAACTGCTTGCGGCCACGTTATACCACAGAATTGTTCTGCATAAGAGACCAGCGTACCTCTATAATAAAATTACTTACCGCACAGATATTCACAACATAAACATCAGGTATAAAGGAACCATAACACCACCAGTTCATAAAACTGCACTATATGAACGCTCCTTTACGTACCAAATAGCAAAGGTATATAATAATCTTCCTATATTCTTGAAGGGTCTGTCTGTAAATGCCTTTAAAAGAAAACTTACGATCGAGTTGCTACGCCAACAATAATTTATTTATACATTTATATTTATGTTACTTTTACAACTGTGATACGATGTGTTACATGCTACTTTGTTATTATTTCTTCATAGCCACGACCAACTGTCGTCGAATTGTATTAGTTTTTAGTGTATAGTTTTAACAAAGAGCGTATAATGATGCTCTTTGGTTTTAAGAATTATATAAACTTAAGAAAAAATCTTTATTATGCAAGGTTTGGGTGGTAGATCAAGAGCGGAATATCGCTGCAATTGAACCTGGGCCTTGGGGTTTCCCTATAAATTAATTGAAATTACGTTTATTTTTTGTTGTTGTAATTTTTAATTATATGGGAAATAAAGCTGCTTATTATTATTATTATTATATCTGCACTGTAACTATGATTTTCAGATGAAAAAAGGTGGTATCTACAGTTTGCAGTTAAATATATTAGCTTATTTAGACACGCTCTAGCTCCTCTTGAATATATGGTGCGGTATTTTTGGAACACCCCGTATTGGTATAGGAATATAAAATAAAAGCAAATAAATGTTTTAATCGATTTATTTATCACTTTAATTGCAGTACTGTAAAATAAATAAATACAAACATCATGTTTTTAAAAGCACGACCGCTGCGATATGTGAAAAGCGCAGGTCTATTTTTAAACGATCAAATTATGCATTCCGACTATCGTATGTCATGTCATAATGCTGCCTTCCTTCATCCATCAAAAGAATCTACAGTAATTAAATTCACTGACATGGCAAATAAATATGACTTAACTATTGATAAAAAACAGATTTAATAACATGAAATAACATCTTATGGTCAAAATTTATTTAAAAACAATTTAAATTCAAACACATTTAGTAAATTTATTCAGAAAATGTATAATGGATACAAAAACATTGCGCTTCCATACTTTGACCAAAATGATTTAAAAAGATATTTTTGTCAACTACATGGAAAAATTGCATGTTCAACACATTGGAAAAGTGATTCTTCCATGCTCACGTAAAACTTTTATATTCGCTGAAAAACTCACTTTTCTTAACTTGTAGAACAATCTACTATTAATTCACTAGCGATTTAAGAAGAAAATTAACTCGCTAGCATATAAACATTATAAACAGTTACTTATGGTTGCTATTATAGAGATAATAATAATAATGCCAGTTTAAAATGACAAAGAAATAATAATTAATCGAGTTATTTACCACATTTATATTTTTATGACGCTCAACGCCTTAACAGCTTAAACCTGAAAAGAAACACAGATTGCAGGCAGCTGAAAATTATTTCAGTGGCCTAAATAATTCTCACATATAATCTCATAAGAGCATTAATTCTTTCCGGATTTTTTTTACTGCGTGTCAACAACGTCGTATTAATTAGGACGCCTTCCATAGGCGAGCGTTCCCTTTCCAGAGACTTTCCATTTGAAAATTTATTTTTTGGAACTTTCCTTACTGCCAATCTCTAGCATGCTTTTAAAACTTTCTTTAGTGCAACAAAAGTTATTAAATTCGTCCTACATTTTAAATGCGGCATATGCCGCGGGTTTCAGCTAGTTTCCAATAAGTTATATAATCAGAATGAAGGAGGCAGCATTTTTTAAATATTTTTGTGTTAACGTACGGTTAAAAAAATCAGTGAAAAATATAATACTGCCTATACCAATGGAAAATATAGAAATTGAACATATTATTGAATCTCTCATGAAACAATTGCAAAAAACGCAATATAAAAGTGAATGAATAAAAATTAGAGCAAGGTGCTTCTGAAATAGACCCAATCACCATTACAAGAAGACCGTATGATAACTAAAACATCACGTTAACTACTTAAAAATTGAGACTACTTAGATTAGGAAGGGAACCATCGCTACAACATTCTACTTTGACATACAAGGAATACTTTGATATATTTGGAACAATGTTTTTTCTTCCATGCGTGCTGTATTCCCTTATCAGAAAACATTACCAACCACACTAACCTCTCTGGTAAAGGATGGGATCGATTACTATGTAAGGAAACGAAAGAGCGGGCATAGTTTTCATCTTCCTATCTCTAAATTTATTAAAAATCTACATGAGGTAAAATTTTAAAGTTAAATTTATTAGTAATACTTTTCCAATCAGACAATAACTACTTTAAATAGAACGCCCACATTACCGCCCGAGAGAAATAGATAAAAGTAAAAAACATAATTCAAAAAAATATGCCTTTATTTTCTTATCTTCCACTTCTACAGCTTGCAAGCTTTAAAGGCCACAACTTTATATTTGAAATTAAAAATTTAAATTAGTATTCAAACCTATTATGGGTTGGTTAGAAACTACAACGTAGTGTACAGGTAATGAGCTAGATTTTACCACCCTGTATACTGCCGTAACTGCTGACGTGGGACCTTCAAGGCACCAGGTTGCGCACTATGTTTATTAATTTATTTACTTTAAACAAAGCGCAACGTCCAGTAGTTAGTGCTAACTGTGTTAATTAAGTTCACAAATACGTGTTTGAAGGTTACATAATAGGATAAACAAATCAGAAGGTATTTCGGTTTAAAATACGCATACTTAAAGGTTAAGAATTAGAATAAATGAATATGCAGTAACATGAAAGAAAAATACCTATCACACACTGAGTGCGACAAGGGGATATAGCTTCCGGTAAACTATTATCATAATAATGGAGAATAATGTAACAAGATAAGGTCGTAGCTTCCGTACGCTACGTGAAGAACACATATGAGCAGTAAGAAGTTTGAACCAATTTACTGCAGAATCACTAATCTCCAGCCACGTAACAAATTTCAACTAGGAATAAACACCGCGCCGGAGTCTAACCTGAAGGTTTCCTGAAACTTAGTTTAAAAAACTATCGACTGGTTATAACCTAGTACAAAGATCCCACCCGATAACGCTAACACCTAAACTGAGTGCGCCGGAGTTTAACCTGTGACCCATTTGGACTTTTTTCCCTTTCGTCCTCCTCATTATAATTACCCTATGAGTCCGTAACCAAGAGTCTATGGATCTAGGTCGATAGCAGAGCCAGAATAACAGTCTAACTAAACTTTGGGCAGCCCATTGCTAACAAATCGCCGTTGAAAAGCAAAAACACGGCCCTCTGGGAGTTTCCTGGACGCAGGCGCCTCATTTTATGAACTCATGGTCCTCCAAGCGCTAGCACAGCAAGCATCTGTCACCAGAGCTTATTTCGGCGGTCAATTCGATTTTAGATTACAGTTAATGACGGTCGAGTGCTGCCAGAGCTAGCTTGGTGGCAATTTGGCAAACTTCCTAAAGCTGTACATTGAGTTTAGTTTAGTCTAGTTTAGTTTATTTATTCGTATCAGTACACAAAATAAGTGTTTATACAGGTCAGCAACCATATAAATAATGTTAAATATATAAGAAAATACAATTAACACTTTAAAACAAAATATTTAAACATATATCTATATAAAACTCTAACATAATCATTTAAAATAGAAGTATCACCAACAAACAATAATTTACAATTAAAATGTTACATTAATGACAATTATTGAAAAGAATTATTAATAAATTCAATCTCAAACACTCAAAGGAATTCAAAGTCACTGGTGAGGTATTCTTCAAGGGAATAAAATGATTTCGAAATTAAATAAGTTATTATTTTTGACAAAAATAATTTCTCATTAAGTTTTTTTATATTATCTGGAAGGACATTGTAGAATTTTATGCAGTGGTAGTCAGTACCCCTGCGGGTCCTCCCAAGTCTGCGAAAGCCAGGAATGATGTTATGATTGTGGCGAGTTGGGTAGTCATGAACATCCCCATGAGTTTGAAACAGAGTGATATTTCTCCTTAAGTGGATCAAGCAACGCAGAATATAGACACACGGGATAGTCATTATCCGTAGCTCTCCAAAACAATGTCGACAACAGTCCCTGTAGCCCAGTTCTGTGATAATACGAATACATTTTCTTTGTAGGGCAAAGATTTTGGGCATATGAGCTGAATGACCCCAATTTAAGATTGCATATGACATGTTAGATGCAAAATACCCATGGTACGCTGTTAGAAGTATATTTCTGGAAGCATTTTCCGGCCCACCAGGCGTTTTGGTCTGCTGTAGTGTGCATGTTCCCCAAGAAAATCGCATTTTTAGAGATATATCACTTAATTTCTATGGTAGAGCTGTAACGTTTCGCCCAGCGGGAACGCGTTTTTCTGAATTAAAATTAATTCGCGGGTTCTCCCATAGCGATTTCTACGTTACTTATTAGAGTTTGAATCTTTAGAACGCCCGCCCAGCGATAAAAGCACGTCATCGAGGAAGCGCAGTTATACCTATGCGCCGTTCTCCCACTTAGGTTGCACGAAGCACGAAGAGGGGACATAAAAGCAGCTTCACGACCGATTCACGAGGCATTCCTTCCTGCATTCAAACTCAGCATTCATTCCAGTATCCACCCAGTCCCAGATCATCCCCAATCCTATCCGTCCCGTCCGATTAAAGGAGATTCTTTCACATCCCATTATTTTCCCGAAATCCCGAACCAGTATTTAAGTAGTTGAACCGACGCCTCTAATTAGAGACCGGCTTCTAATTACATTACCCGAACATATTCCTGTCTAGGAGTCAGTTTGAGGCGACGCCCCTGTATACGGGACCGCTTTCCTGGCTCGATTTTTCCAGTCCGGAATCAGTACAAATAATTCGCTCACTTCCCGTTTTCAGCTGCATATAAAGCTTCTCCGAGACGTGTTTTGGAGGCAACGCTTCTCTGAGAAACCGCTTCATACGTTTCAATTAAATATCAACTTTAGCCATCCGGTGTAATTAAACTCAAAACAAACATATCCAATTGCAAATTGTAAAGACTAGGCATTTGGAAAAATGTCGAGGCCGTTTCGATTACGCACTAAATAGTTTTGACTACAGATCCTTACTTACCAGTTGGACTTCCCCAGAGACGAAGAGCAGCACCGACGGGAACTCCTGGGGCTTATTCGCTCCGCAGAGGAACGTCTTCGTCATCGGTAGTCTCCCCGAGGTCACCCGCCGCGACACCAGCTGGGTAAACAAAGCACGCCCACTACACAAGCCCGCAGCGACGTCACGACCTGTAAGGCCACTTGGCGGCCTTCCAGAATATCCCGGAAGTGTAAGAAAAGTCCTGCCATAGCCGAATTAACCTATATTTACAGCTTCACGTGCCTTTTGTCATTTTGACCGAGTTTTGAGCTTAACGAGTGGTATCACTGAGACTAAATTCTGCGGTCCGCCAACGGCACCAGTGGCGTCCCGTCATTCGACCAGGGCACAGACCATCCGGCCTCCAAACGCACCGATGTATGACGGGTTGCAGGAAAGCTAGGTTTTCTCAACAGGACGTCTCGAATAACTACTGATTTTATAGGGAAATACATTTTATTTTGATCTATTGAATAATGCCCATGTTTGTAAATAGATATTGAACTATAATTAAACTGTGTTGGTGGTTGTGTGCTAATCTGGTGGTGTACTTCTGAGAAGGACCAAAATTAACTCCGACTAAAAGCTACTCGACGGCGATTAATTTATTCAACACCCTTAATAGCAGAAGGGTGAAGTGTTACAGAGCTAAGATTAAAGTGACTTATCTAATTTGCTAGATTTAATTACTCCAAATCTATTCAAATGTCGGCTATGAACTACTCCGAAATTCCCCTGCAAGTGGACGTGACACTAAACAATTTAAAAAATCAGAGGAAACTAGGGCTAAACATATCTTAACGTTCCTAAGAATACTAAAACAATAAAAAAAAATGGTAATGCGAATTACATCAATTTTCAAATCAGAAAACATTACCGGCTCGGCGGTGGGATTCGATCTTCAGGGGCTAAGAATGTTATTTTAACGCGGGACGGTATTAAATACAACGCACTTACTCTTTTCCCCCTTTTGTCTCTTGCAACATTTAACCTGCATTTGTTTGGGTTCTATTTTCGTCAAGAGCAAAGCTATCTGAAAATTATTAGTGTTATCTATTTCTCAGACCTAATATTTTTTAATATACTCTGTATATCTTTGGTCCAAGATATGGCATTTTTTGTGAAGCGTAAAAACCTGATCTGTGTACCAAATATTACTCTTTATTTAAGCAATACTTCTTCAGTTAGACCAAAAATAGTCAAAACTTAATTTTTTTACGGTTCTCGCCCTACATATATTTTACCGAAATTCTCTGCGTTTGATGCCAAGAAGACATATAATCCGCATGCAAAATATCGTCTTCCTCCAAGAAATGGTTATTGAGTTATACCGGCAACGTGAGACAGACAGCCAGACAGACAAACAGACAGACGGAATTGAGAAAACTAATTGTTCTTCGTCCAAGAGCCCTGAAACGTGAAGATCTGAAGAAATGTCGGAAGGTGATGTTTTCGCAATTACTATACTTTCTTCGTCTTTTATACCAGGGTAGTAGTAGAAGTTCAACACCTTATATCTTGGCACACGAAACCGTAGCCTACCTTTTAGGTAAAAGAACCTTAGATGGACCAAAAGAACAATGTCTCCATTAACCGAGGAGCACGGAGATTTTGTAAGCAAAAAGGCACACACAGGAAGTTGTGGAGATGAAAAAAGATGTTTACGTCCAGAAGAAAACACGCGCAAGGGTTTCTACAGAAAGTGAAGTGACACGAAGGTGCATTCATATATTCGTGGCACGAACAATATGCAGTTGTTGCAGTTTTGGATTTATAGTAATGTACCAATCTGACCTTGCTAAAAACGATTGATAAATGACAAATTTATCTGACATTTGCAAAAAAAGTTGTCGTACATAAGAGACGACTGTGTGTAGACATATGGCAAAAGGTATACATTTGAAGTTTGTGCAGTGATAAAATATGCATAAATGTTTAAAACTTGTATCGATATGCAGAATCATTTAGGGATTCTGCACATCGATAAAAAAAGTTGTGGTTAAGCTTAATGTGTAAATTTTAATTACTGCACGAACTTCAAAATGTATACATTTTTGCAATTTTTCTAAACCAACCATCTCTCACGTGCCACAATTTTGTTTAGAAATGTCAGTAGTCATTTTTCAATAGCTTCTAACAAAGTAATATTGCTGCACTACTCGAATATCAAAACTGCTCGTCAGTTGAGCTTCGGATATGTGAATCCCCTCTCGTAAGAACATAACAGCCGTTATTACATATTCTGTTAAACATTACGGATAGGTTTGAATCGTAAAATAGTAATTTACGCTACAAGTAAGTAAAGCTAGCCTTTAGTCACTAGTGGGGCAGAGCTCAAACGCGAGTGAGCGAGCGTTTTAAGACGGGGACCGCTGCACTTTTTCCTATAAGATGGCAGCACCATAGAAACAGCACGGTATTTTAAAATCTGTTAGACGTCGTTCACAATTAAAATTAACCAATTATTTTCATATATATTGTTAGAAAACAACGCGCTGAAGGGTGTGATCAAATTTCACCTGGATGTGAAGTCAAATAACAGAAATATTAAATAAATAAAATATAAATTTTTGAATTTCTTTTTGGTCCAAACTTGACATGTTAATAGCTTATTCCCTAGATAATGTTATTATAAAACTAATTGTGGAATATAAACCACATTGGTAGACAAATAAACCTAAACGACAGATTTTATTGCGAGAATTGTGACACTGGAATACGCGTTCACCATAATAGCTGCCCTAAACTTGGGCAACTGTTTGATAGATGGCGCCGTCAACTGTTCTGTGACGTCACATGACATGCCTGGTGATTTGTGATTGCGATTTTGGTTATGTAAATGGAATCCAGTTTTAGCGGCAAAATTTTGCGAGTTTATCGCAAAATTTTAATTGAAAGCGGTAAAACTGAAATGCGTTTGGCTTATGATGAAGGAATGGGGACACAGTGCTACATAAAACTCATTATCAAGTTAGAAGTTTCGTATGGACATGCAGAGCACGATGGCGGGAAATTTAAACTTTGCAATGTACTGGCAAATGCCTGAATTTAGTGATGTAGATAAAATATTGAAAAATACACGTTTGCTTATGAGCATCTTAACGAGACTCCTTTGGTTGCCACAAAACTCGGCTCACCGCCTCATTTTGGCAATCAAACTCGTATCGTGAAGATGCTCATATTCAAACTTGTATCGTTAATATCTATAACATACCATTAATGAAAAAAAATAAGAGACTTTATAGTCTGATTATAACGCAGAGAAAATAACAAAAACAGACAGTATCTATTATTAAACTACATTATTTTCAATACATCGTTGTTTTCGTAATCTCTATTGAACAAATATAGTAATTAATAATAAGTACATAAAAATGCTACACATTTTAACATAAGCTATGAATTCTAGAGAAAAAATGCTCATTCTATTTATGTTAGTTTCTGATGATAATACTTTCTAGATTACAATAGTTTTTTAAAACTAAAACGTAAGAAAAAATATAAAAACGTAAGATTCACGTGAAAAAAGAGTTTTTTTAAAGAAAAACGTAAGAGAAGATTTAAAAAACATACGATCCATATAAAAAAGAGTTTTTTAAAACTACAACGTAAGAAAAGATTTTAAAAACGAAAGATCCATATGAAAAAAGCGTTTTTTTTTAAACTAAAGCGTAAGAAAAGATTTAAATAACAAAAGGTTAACACCAAAAGCGTGTTTTAAGGAAAACCTAAGAATGAGTTTTTTTACAAGGAAAACGTAAGAAAAGATTTAAAAAACATAAGATCCATATGAAAAGAGGGTTTTTATAACTAAAACGTAAGAAAAGATTTAAAAAACAAAAGGTTAATATGAAAAGCGAGCTTTTTTAAAGGAAAACCTAAGAATGCCTTTTTTTACAAGAAAACGTAAGACAAGACATGAACAAGTGAAAGATTGATATTGAAAGTATTTAAGCAAAGAATTAAAATAAAGATACATATAAAAAACGATGGACTTGTACGTAAGAAGTATTGTATTAAGAAGAAAATAGAAAGGGTGTTAAGTTAAAAAGAAAAAATAAGTAGAGAACGAACAACGGATCCGAAAAACAGAAGCACATCAGATATTCGATCGAACAGTTCAATTCAAGAGAGAGAGAGAGAGAGAGAGCACTAGGCGCGGGTTAGAGGCAGTAAAAACGAACACGAGATTTGCGTGCGCGAGCGACAGAGAAAGAAATGCTTCTACGAGCGTTAGGTAGGTAGCGAGTTCGAAGCCGGTTCAGGGCAACTTTTTTAAAAATCCTTCAAAGTGCGTATGCACATATATAACTCGTGTCATCTCGGAAACTGAAATTGGGAGTCGCAGAAGCTTTCTCTTTGTCAAATTCGCTAGCAAGGGCAACATGCACTGGTGCACTTCAAACAATTTAAAATATCGAGCGGACCACTGGCCGAGGTTCGAGAATAGCGAAAGTTGCGAGCGCAGCATGAAACACGAAGCCAGCAAACACGCGGGGGCGGCTACAAAGCGATAAGGATAACACTGATAACAGCCGTTCAGGCAACACATCAGTTCTTGGAAATGCAGGCAGTAGTAGCCTCTGTCTAAAACTTTAGCGCCCTCTCTTTGATAGAAGCGTGAACGATACATCTGCTACCCAAATTCATTTATTAGAGGTATTTCTTATACTACCGCCCTCTTGTGCTGTTATTCCTTAATTCGTGTGGAAATTAAAATTACAATCGAATCCCCACTACTACGGTCCCGCTCTTAATCCCCGAGTGTGACTAAAGACGCTTTACGCATGTGTATTGTACAATATTCTATCTACCATAGAATCTAGAAAAGACGGTAAATATAAAAAATATTTAAATGTAATTTAGGATGAGCAGCAAACGCTTGTAATTCTGGGTGGTTAAAAATTTTAAAACACGCCGTTGCTACCGACAACGTGCCTAATGAAATCTTTTAAACACGTTGCTACTGACGACGTAAACTAATGAAAACATGATATTAAACAGTCGCTTCACAAACTTAAAACTGCCAACTAAAATTCAATTTTACACACTGTCGTAGATAATAGTAATTTACGATACAAGTGCGTGTGAGCGAGCGTTTTAGCCCCATGAGTGACTAAAGATGCTTTATACATGTGTATCGTACAATATTTTATCTACGATAGAATCTAAAAAATACGGTAAATATAAAAAATATTTTACATGTAAATTAGAATTACTAGCAACCGGTCCTAATTTTGAGTGTTTTACAAATTTTAAAACACGATGCTACTAACTACGTGCCTAACGTAATTTTTTAAGCACGTTGCTATTAACGACGGAAATTAATGAAAACATGTTATTAAACAGTCGCTTCACAAACTTAAAACTGTCTACTAAAAGGCAATTTTACACACTGTCCTAGATAAAATATATTTAAATTCTAGCGATCTAGAGCAATTTTGTTTTTAATTTCTTGTTATGCATCTATCTATATTTGAGCAGTCTGCCTCGTGCAATGTCTTAATGATAACTGATGGAATATAATGAATACAATAATAATAATATTTTGATTTTAAGTTTTGATAAGAATGCTGTGACAAAAGCTAGCTTATATGAGGGTGGGTTTATAAGATAACAAATTAATAATTCAGAATAAACTCACTTTAGCAAAGACATCATCGAATATATAGAAAATGAAAGGCGATATAAAGAAGTCTTAATAATTCTTTCTAATACTTGGAGATACTCTTAAAAATTAAAAAAAAATGAGAGTAATAATACTTAACAGCAGTAAATTAAGTATGATTTCATTATCGTTGTTCACTTATAATATTTATTCACATATTCAGATATAATCGCGCAATTAACACTGCCATTAAAAAATACTATCAATATAATGGACATCGTTGATTTTTCAATTAAAAAAGCAATTCTAGTATTCAGCTGCTCAAGGTTCAATATTTGTTGTTGTTTCTGTTTCCAAAGGCAGTAGAACAATAAAGCAAGACAAAGAATAACAGATTGCCTTCGTGTGCGTCTTTCTAAAGGGCACGTAAGCTGTTTCTGGTATCGCCTTACATTTATTTTCTATATCTCCCCGCAATCAAACCCGAACAATATTCACGGCGTTGCACCTTTCGGGACTTGTACAAAGTGGCCTGATTTGAAATTTTATAAGCGAGGGGCTCTGTGCAAATGTTCGAATTCTAAACGTGTCCTAATTATTCCAAGTGTTACGCAGTCCGTAATGACTTTATTCACGAAACCCGAAGAATGTATAATTTCACGCGTTCAGATATTAATTTACTAGATTGTATCTTGTTCAGATAAGTTTATTGAATGGAAGTAACACGCAATTTGAAGCATGTTTAAAACCATGATTTGCAAATCCACTAAAACGACTTCTTTAAGGACGTCCGGGGCAGTATAACTCTTGAATAACTTAATGTTCAATCAGTGAGCAGATTGCAGTATAGCATAGCCCTCCAACCGCTTCTACGATATGTAACAAGTTATATAAAAAATTTATTACGTGTTAGCTTTTACTATTATGTGTCTAATATAACCTTCATTTACTTTAAACAATCCTGTAGCACATTGGCTGACTTTATGTATATCGCGATGTTGACCCAAATAACCATAATATCAGCAGAATTGCAAGTCAGCAATTGTTCTAAACGAAAGTTTATAGTAATTTTTATGAGTTTTAAATGTAGGCGTTTTAGTTAATTCATCTTTATTAAAAGTTCATTAATTACGTTTCGATATGTGATTAAAGACTGGTACCGATTCTCAAAGATTGCATTAGGTATTACTTATACATTTTGAAACATCGTCTGCCTCAACCTCAACCACCAATATTTATGCGCAAGCGCAAAGAATGCAGTTTCAGTTCTTAAACATACAATAGACTATTTTCAATTTTGTACCTTCAACTCACAAAAAAAATAGAACAAATGTATGGCTCAGTTTGGCTTGATTAGCTCGTAAACACAAAGATATAATTAGATATGTATATTCAAGCAGTAACTAACTTAAATCTAGTCAGTGTGCAAGCAAATTCAGATTGCGTCAATCATAGTTTACAACAAATCCAATAAGCAAATTAAATTTCAGCAGAACAAGTAATGGCATACAGATAACTATACGTGACGTGTTTCAGTAATTATTTAAGGTCACTTGTCGTACAACAGCCGATATATATTTAATTTGTAAATTTCATTGTTTAAGTTCTAGCCTAAACAAGCTACTCTATAAATAGAAAAGCACAATAAAAACTCAACTAATATAATAGTACTCCACTAGTATTTGCTTATCTCAAGATTAACTCAAATTAACGAAGACAACTGAAACTTATTTCAGTAACACTCGTAAGAAACGAAGCTTCACTACCAGATTTGTAAGTAACGTGTGAAGTTAAGTTAAACACTAGATGTAGCCTTATATTAATATCGAAATAAAGCCATGCATAAAGATTGAGATTTAAAAGACGAGACTTAATAATACAACAATAAAGTGTCTGTTAGAAAATGATGCCACTGCAGACAATTTTGTAACTTGGGCACTTAAAGAAATCTCCACCAACTATTACTGTTAATTATGCTTAGACAGCTGGCATAAGTTAATAGAAATTTAAATTTCTATTACTGTTAATTACCCAAACACAACCATCCATGCCTTATGTTAATAATTCACTTTATCACTGCAGTATTTAACAACTCCAGTAAGCAAAATAAGACACAGACAGTTTTACGACTCTCTATTATTTTAAACTCATATAGAGTAAACGAAGTTATGTTTACAACAAATAGAACAACCTATTCCAACGTCCTCTGACATAGATTTTAGAGTTCATATTCCAAGAAAACTGACCCATTTTTATGTTAAAGAGCAACTGCCATTTGTTACAACGGAGTTGATGAATTGAGGTTTACATACTATTCAGTGACACATTTAGAAGTCAATTTACTCTGATTCGTTAAATCCACAACTTTTACCTTCAAATGACAGATCAGTACTATTTCTACTTAAGGTGATCGATGCATTGACCGAGAACTCCATTTTGCTGTGGTTTATCCGAGGCTGTTGTTCTGGGTTCCTGTAGAATCTCATTGTAATACAAAATAACTTATAGCCGGTCAAATTGTATTTTCGATATGTTGTAGAAGCTCAGGATTCCTGCGGATATCAATTGTGCTTCACATTGAATGTTTTTTACTGCTAAAGCGTGTATCTGAACTTTTACACCATTGTTAGTTCGCACATTTTTTGTATTAATTGCTTATCGCTGCAGATATGTCTTACACATTTTGCTTTACGTTAATCCTTTGTTTTGTCCATTATTTGAAAGACGTCTGGCCTTGTCTCAACATATACAACCTTCCAATTAATCAAACTATTTTTCCGCAGAACCTAATCAGGAAGTTTCCTGTAAATGCAACCGATTCTCAAATATTCAATAACTGTGGAGTACAAGAATTGAGGTTTTTATTTTGGTTTGTAGCGTTTACATGAATAAATTCATAATCTTGCACTTCGCAGGTCTTACTCATGTTAAAATCAAAATATGGCAACTTTTTACACAGTTTCGAGTGTCAAAAAAGACTGACTATACAACCTTTAACTTTAGTATGCAAACTACGTTATTATTTCTAGCCACTAATGCCAACGTAAATTGCACGCTTTGCCGCAAATGTATATGCCAACATTACCTAGAATAATTATCTAATACCGTATGATAAAAAAATCGAATTAATAGCTATTTGTGCAACAAGTGCTAAAAGTGAACGTTTATGCACGAGACGTGAAAATTATGAAACGAAGCCGAAGGCTGAGTTTCATAACATGTCTCGTGCATAAACACTATGCACGAGTTTGCACACAATTTTTTTTTCTAGGGCCATAAATTTACTGTTATTAATCCATAAATGTCGATATAACAAAGATTTGCATTTATGACAATTACAATCTATGTTATAATAAAGAGATAGCCTTGACGCGCAGGTGAATGTTTCTGCAGCCAGTAGCTGTCAAAGTCAGTTATCAAAGGTAATTACAATAGTACACATCTGACTTTATTCATTACATAATGCTTTAATTATTTAAAAAATACTTTACCTCTAACGAAAGAAGTAGCTAGAATAACTTTATAACATCACTTCTAGTTCAAAATTTTAAATTCCACACCAGCTATTTACTTTTAGCACATGGGCTAAACGTAAACATCTGATTTCACTTTTAACGCGCTAAATTATAAAACTTCATTTTAGTGGAAAAAGCTAGCGTTAAAAGGCCTACCGTTAGTAGTGGTCGTAGAAAAATATATTTATACTTCTGTTACGCACGTAGAAAAAGTATTCTGTGTAGCACGAAAAATGCGTTTATGTAACTCGTTATGTTGATGCATATTTATCTATTTTTCAAACGTTAATCTAACTTGATTGACAAGTTGAAGCAGTCACTTTTTCTGCTTATGCATATAAACTTACTCAGTTTTGGGCTTAGGCACATAAGCAATTTAGTCAGAGTCGGTTTAATTGAATAGAAATTACATATTTGAACAATAGCTATCATTTTTATTTATTATAATCACTTATACAGGGTGATTCAGGAATAGTGTCTGATTTAACGCCTTTATTGCTGCTACGCAAATTACTTTGTCACTGGATGCTTCCCAGTTTTTTATTTCAATTTATTTTTGGGAAAATTCAAACTGAAATGTGTCAAATTAATAAATTATTTTTTTAAATGTTTTCTAACAATAAAAAGGTTGACATGCTCCTAGTTTATGGTGAATTCCGAAAACACGCAGGAGGAGATATTTTAATCGAAGAGCTGCAAGTGAAGTTTTTTTCAAGATGAGAAGCAAAATTGCGCGAAAGTTGACCTCCAATTAAAATACCAAGGGCAAGAGTTGGAACTAATCCGGAAATTGAGCGGCTGTTATACAAGCAGTCACGGAGAATCCTCATGTGAGTCAAGCACCATTGCCAGAAATTTAGGAATCAGTCAAAGCTCTGTCTCGAGAATTCTGCTTGCCAACAACTTCCATCCTTACCATTTAACTATGGTTCAAGATTTAAAGGAAGCTGATTACCCAAAACGACTTTACTTATGTACGTTCTTTCGGGACCAACTTCAATTTGACGTTTCTCAAAATTAGATAACTTTGATTGCAAAAAATAAATTGTAATAAAAAACTACGAAGCATCCTGTGACAAAGTAATTTGTGTTGCAGCAATAAAAGCGCTTAATCACGCATTATTCGTGAATCACCCTGTATAGTAAATGTACAGGTGCATATAGTTGTATTTTGGAAAAGTCCGGTAGCAGCAACAACACCTAAGTAGCAAGCAATAACCGTGCCGCTAAAAAAAAAAGGATATCTTAGCGCTTCCCTAAGCATCTACATTCGCTCTTAAATCTCCATGGCGTAGATTAGATGACAAGGCTTCCTAGCGAAAGTCAAAATAAATTGTACCTCAAAGATACGGGAACAGATCCGTGTAATTTGTGTTAGGCGCCACCTGATGTATTGGCCACAAATAGAATTGCACCAGAAAGATTTGTTCTTAGCCACAGGAAATTGTCGCAACTAAAATATCATTTTAAGAATTCGCGTAATTGCATACCGCTTCACAAGTAAGTTATACAGCATATAATTCGAGATCCTCTATATAAATATATTTAAGTGGAAGTGGCTTCGGGGTACGGTATTGGACAGAACGTCTGCTTTCAAATCACAGTAACTCCAGTGCCTTAACTGCGATTTTGAAATCCAGCTTTGACAGCCAAAAAGTTCTAATACTTTAACCTCCTCAGTGAAGACAGACCAACGCTTCTGCAGTTTTGATATTAACAACAGGCTGACAGCAGTGATATTGAGGTAACACACACAAAATGCATTTGGGTGAGCCCCAGCTGAATCCCGGAGCCGCAATAAACGAAGCTAACATAAAATGCTTAAGAATTCGTCCTTTACGTCACTTTGCGCGATAATAAAACCATAAAAGGTTTTTCCTGAGGTACAATTCCACAGAGAAGAACAGTATTGGTAGCCTGTTCACTTAAGGCGTTACTGCTCGCACAACGGGGATGCTTTTTAAAGCCTGCATCGCTTAACTGATCAAACTTGTGTGAATTGGCGGTAATTCGCAGTAATCACAGCTTAACACTAAAACTCCTTTCAAGTAAATCGAACCGCAACAGTAAGGATTGGTGGTGTTAAATCCAAAAACCATGCTAAGCCAACCACCAGCACTGAGCAATACTTGGCGGGTAGAAGGAGGTTAACCTGGGGTTCGTGGTATAAAGAATATACAGTTTCAGTTCAGTGCGTAGGTAACTGTCGCCGATGGACAAAAAATTGTTAAGGTGTGCTACTGCGTTGAGCGTAACTTTACAGGATACTTGCGAAACCAATGATGACAGGACGATTGGAGTTCTTCCAAATAGCCGACCAGGGGCCGAAATGAAAGTGAACTGCACAACAATGGAACGGGAAACGGAATGTCCGATGTAATGGCTGTGATTGTGAATTATTAAATCTAACGACACCGAATAGCAGCTAATTTTTCCAGAACATCTGCCACATTACACGGAAAGATACACTTAAACAAGCATACTGTGTATGTTGGATACTAGCTGAGTCACCTTACTCCTGAAATATTCACGCGAGAGCTTGGCGAATTGTAAAGCCTTTTATAATATGCATAAAAATGCAGTGGCAGTGGCACTTTCTAAACTGACATGCTGGTACAAAATGAAATATGATATCAGTTACTTTTGTTCCAAAATGCTTCTAATCTGGAACTGTCAAACTGTCTCTTTGATAAAACTTTGATTTAAACGCCCTTGCCTTACTTTCTTAAGTAGTCAACAACGATTCTACATTGAAACATGAGAGCATACAGAGAAAAATATTCTGGTAAAACGTTTTAGAATGCAGGGCTACATTTGCTCTGCGCTCAATTTCAAAAACTCTTCCTGACTACTTTTTAAATGCCGTTTGACCTGTTTGGCAGCAAATTTAGCTTTTCTCTTCAGTTAAGCTACCAGATTCATCACTAAATGCATTTGCTCCCGATATAAGAGAAAGCAGGAGAACGCCAGCAATATATCAAGCTTCTTATTTTGATAGATAAGTTGTACGCTTCTCCAGTTCATTCATAATTGTTAAATTGCAACTTTAAACAAAATTGTGGAAAGGTGCTCCTCGGAAGCATTCATCGTCCACTTGCTTCTGGCAGTGATTGTCTGGTTGAGAATAGATTGGCCTGATTGATGAACGTCTGCGCAATTTTAAGCAGCCATTAACACTTCAACACATGGGCTCCATCAGACACGACCTTAATTTTATTTCAAAGCAAATAGTTGAAAAAAATATCAAGACTGATGGTATACGATATTAGTGGTAAATACCTGTTCTATACAAGTGTGAACCATTTAATTAAATTATTTAAATTGCTGTATACCTGGAGGATGAGCTACGCAACTCTTGAACCGATCACCATCGTGACATACGGGGTAATTGAAGAGCTATGAAAATTGTTTGATCTAAAGCGTAACTAGGTAAACTAAACGTCAACTACTAATAAGTAAACTGCGCTCCCAAACGACATAAAGCAAGATCGATCGTCTAGAGAAGCTATGCACCATGTAATTACTTTGGTCACATTTTCAAACCAATAAAATGATACTGACATGTCGCTGTTTCCATATTAATTACTTATATAAACAGGTATTTTAAATGGTAAAATTCTTTAAAATCAAACCAGTGACAACGACCCAAAAATTGGCTCTAGCCTGCATTCAACGTAAAAATTTATATGTAAATTTATAAATTAGAAATTAATCATCAATCCGTTATAGCAAAATAGGTATGGTTGAAGGGCATATTTTATACGTTTTTGTAACAGTAACATGCGTATAATTGTCTGATATTCACTTCAATAAACAGTGCTCAATAATAGACTGTACAGTCGGTTGTAGTGCGCTATTTCACACTTAAATAACGAGGGTTTTAAAGTGTTAGGTTGCAAGAAATCGCAACGAATGATAGTTAACATTTAAACCGCTAACAAGTCTCTCGGTATTAGATAGGCAAGTTAATTTAGCAAGCAATAATAAATGTACGGTAGCGCCATAAAAAAATAAACAAAAGTTAACAACATATCACCACATTAGTAGAAAATTCATATGTTCAGTGAAAGCACAAGTAAAACCTGAACAAACAGGAACTGGAGGTTAACAAAGTACCAACGCAGTAGTAGAGACTGCGAGTGTACTTAGTAAAGACATAAGTGAAGCTTGAACATGAACTTGAAGGTTATGCAGGTTTATTCGGCGAACCCAGACTTACGTAGGTAATGTATACAGGTTTGTGCTTACCTTGGACAACACGGAATCGAATATAAGTACTCCCAGAATAAGGAAATACTGTACCAGAAAAGAAACAGCAATGATCGGTAACGTTCAGCTACCAATGAGTGACTCAGCAACGGCTTTAGGAAAACAGTTGTTAAACTATGGAGCTCGCTTTCGACCAACCAGCAACAAAAGCTTCCATTTTACACCAGAGCCTCAGCAGTGACTATTCAACCGGCAGTTAAACTACGTAGTAGAACAACCCTAAACGACTTCAGGATCGGCTCCCTAAATTCCTAACGGGAGTGCCTAATTACAGTAATAAACCACAGAATAACCGCACACATAAGTGAGGCTCTCGGTTCCAAAACTCGATACATACACCGATAAGAATATCCGTCATGTGCGATAAAGGGGCAAAATCCAATAGGCTCGGTTAAATTAACTCATAGAGGTCCGTTACAAAGCCAGTGATCTAGGAACGCTATTTTTCTCACACAAATTACTATAAAATAGCCCCAAGCTAGACCGAAGGTCAATAAAAAATTATTGCGAGAGATCGTTTCAATGGAGCTAACAAGAAGAGAGGAATCCAAGCTCACAATTAACGAAACACATCACGAACCTGTAACTAGCACCTGAAAACCATCGAAAACATGACTCAGTTATGTTCTAACAACGGATCGATAATTGTTCTTGTACAAGTTAAAAGTAACCAAATGAATTCGGTGACTTCAAAAACTAAGCCACGAAGGCGTGAGAATGGGGTTAGCTAAGATATCATGCAGAAGACGGGAAAATTAAAGTGAAATAAAGGCATGAAGCTTTTTCAACTTAATAATATAATATTCTGGGCACCGATTTCTAAGACCATATTGTCGAAAATGTACTACTAATCGTCGGTATTTACCAAACTAACTCTTTTCTCCTATAAAATATAGCCATTTGCCTAAGAACTTAATATTGACTTGTATAAGATAAAAGTAGAGGAAAAGATAAACAAGAAATCAACTCCATTACTCACGACTAAAAAAACAGATGGCATTCAAGATTAGCATATAAATTAGGTGAAGGAACTCGAGTAACCAAACCAATCACAAGACGAATGGGATGTTTGAGGTATAGTAAACGACATCAGGGAATTCATTATTTATAAAAGAGGGTTTCCTCTAAAGTATCTAAAACAATTAAGCGCGTGTTGAGAAACACATAGTATATCTAACGAAAAGAAATAACACCTGATGAGTTGTGTAGAAGCTGCTTCTAAAACGTCGATAACGATTTGCCTTAGTGACCGATACACATTTGTAGAAGAGATGCATATTTGCCAAACTGCAATATCGGAAAATATCATCAGTTTACATACTTACATCTTACAGCTGTTTGAACTGATAAATGTGCTTATACAGCATAAAGACGAGTTGGCAAAGAATATTTTTATCTGCAATAAGGCATAGTAGAGGCTGAAGCCGCCTCACGCATGTGAAAATCCGTAATCGCCAATCTCGCTTGTCTTACTCTTCCAGCTGTCTCCTGTTTATCCCATCATGCACTTGGAAATAAAATTTTAGAGTATTGTTTTATTTTGGCGTTGGTCAATGAAAGGGCGATATTTTAGTTCCGATTGCGGTCGTTTTTTGAAAATACCTGACATCGTCAATAAAATTGCTATCCTCAGTTCCGCATAACTTTTAAAGAAAAGTGCATGCTTTGCAGCCGTGGGATTATTACGTCCATTTGAACTGCAAGCGGCAACAAAGTTGGATATACCAGCGGGGGGGGGGGGGGGGGGTTATTACAGTTCCGTAGTAAGTGAGGACAATTTGCTGTATTTTTGCCATTTTACGCCTTTCCGCCCATTTTTAGCTTTGATTTTAAACCTTTTCTCAGTTCAGCCATGCCTAAATTAAAAGTTCAGCAAGCGCTCAAAACTTTACTTCGTTATTTCGAATATTAGCGTCTCCTAGCCTACTTTATACCATTAATTCAGGTTCAGATATGCGTGTTCTAAATTTAGATGTGTTTTCCGCACCACCGGTGGAGATGGCGTAGTCCGCTTATCGTATCTTAATTACTGCTTTGGAGGATTATTTTCTGCAGTTTTGTTGTTCAGGTAGCCCAGGACTTCCCCGAAGGTTTAGGAATTTTGTTGAGTTAAGATCTCGTCATGCTGGAACGTTTCCGATCAGTCTGCATCAGTCAAAGAGAGAATGATTTTAAATAGCGCGTGCGTCTTTCATTTGGTTGAGAAGTTCATCCTGGAGCAAGTCACTTCCGCTCCCGCCCTATTGTAGTCAACAATTCGAATTTGCGTCCCACATAACACGAGCGCTGTTGGGAGAGCGTTGTGAAATATTCCGTGCGAATGCTGTTGGGAAGCGCTGTGAAGTATTTCGTTGTGATGAACTGTGTGCTTTTCGTCAATATTTGGTGCCCTTTCAAGAAGTTGTATTCCCGCTTCCCCTCTAAGAACTGTGTGCTTCTCATCTGCTTTTTTGCATATGGAACTATGTGCTCCTAATTGATTTTTGGTGCCTTCTGAGGAAGTTAATGCACGTGTAGGATGGTCGTGGGACTTTCGTTGAACATCTGTGGGTGCCGTTGTAAGCTCTGAATTCTCGGCTATCGTGAAGTGGCCGATTCAAATTACGTCGTTTGAAGGATTATTATCGTGGAAATTCCAGGAATAGGCTTATTTGTGCATACCGAAGTTTCGTCCCTCCCGTTTCGAGCCTTGCAGTTGGCCACGGACTTCGCATTTACCCTTGTAGGAGACGTTAGACCCAGACCGTTTCCGTCAGCAGCTTCCCGTTGCCACTGTGCAGCTTTGTCAGGCATCTTAGGGCAGTTTGTTTGAGAGACAACCACCTGCAACTCTGCTGTACGTCGAGTGCAGCTGAATAAACTCCTTCAGGTACAGTTTTTATTATGTAGTAAATTTATTGTGCGTAGTTTACAGTGCACGTAGTGTCCCGTCAATGTGTTAGGTAATTTTGCGTAATGTCGTAGTAGCATTTATCGCTTGAACCATTGTGGTCGCCGATTTGTCAAATTAATTAATTGCTGTCATACTTTATGTTCCTGCTTAACTTAACGTTGTGGCAATTGAAGTGTTTGAGCCACGTTTATGTACTTAACGTCAAGTATCCTTGTTATTGAGTCAGTATTGTGATTATTCAATGTTGTTACCGTTTGCGAGTCATTCCGCATTCCGTTCATTTGTAGTCAAGTTTATCGTATGTAACTAATTTAAGACGTTATGTACTATAACCTAGTTCTCAGTAATCGGTGTCGTCTTTATTTTGGTTCTAAACTCTTGTTCATTTACATATTATTGTTAATATAGTTAATTTTTATTTAACGATGTTTTTTATTTGTTGTTTACGATGTTTGCATGCGATTTGTATGTATTTGTTTGTTGTAAAGGGAGTTTAGTAGTTGAACCAGTGATTTTCCCGCAAGGTGAGTCAGTGTTGCACGACTCGTCTACCAAACAATGTCAAGTTAGAAGTGGAAAGGTGAACCACTTAATTTACTTCCACTTTCAGAGGGGGTTGACCTGCGTTGTTGATTTCCCCGATTTAGTCAGAAGTGGTGGCGTCTCGATTGTTTAAAATCTTTTATCACGTTTAATGTAATTGCAGCCCTAATCCTAAGGTAGTAAAAAAACCTGCCCTTCTCGCTGAACATCCCTATAGCCGGACCGTTCTGTTACAGCCCACCCTAACGGTAATTAGGGCTGGGAATTTGCTTAAATTTACCGATTGTGTCGTTAAGAGTATGTTGGAACAAGGTGTTGTTTTTGTCGTGTAGAATTGTTTGTGGCTGTAACAAGTATACGCGATAGGAATCCAGTAAAGTCAATGATGCTGTTGTGAATAATCTGTATTAACAGGAGTGAAAACAAACTTAAATGTGCTTAAATAAATTGCTTAAATTCTTCCTCGTGAACTGTTATCCGCCGAACAACAATGCATTCTCGGATTCGCCACGTGCCTCAAATCAACTTCCCGTATCTCTGTCATTTCCATGCACATCTGTGTAGGTCAGTCGTACCCAGACCAAATTCAAGTAGTTTTGTCACCCGAACAACATATTTGTGGGGCAGTTTTGTAGCAGTTGATCAAGAAGCCATTCTATCATGTGTACCTTCAAGTCGATGTATTTGACACGTTGAATGAAATATTTCCGGTCTTTTTGGATACCAGTTCCCACTCAGGCTGGGCTTCAAATATTGTCGGCTGACAGGTTGCATTGTGACTACTCTTAGCTTTGATATAAGATAGCTTGTAACCATGACCTCATCATTGGAAAATTTTTCATTAGACAGCAATAAATCGCACAGCATAAGCGTCGCCTGCGCCGGATACTCCGTTGTCTAGTGCCATCAATGTAACGTAATTAACTTTACTGCTTATGAGCTGTGCTACTGTATGCAGGTAATTTTATGATTGAATTAGACGTAAACAGGTGGAATCCATGTAAGCCGTTCTTTTTCGATTTATTATAATGCAGTGGCGCCCATCCAATACTAATTTTCTACTTTTGACGTTCATTTTAAATTAGTTTTGTCAAAATTACTCACACTTGTCGCAGATCCATTTAAGAATTTAGCATTCGTACTTCCACGTTTTCCTTGAGATCATCTTTTTCGTCTACAATGAGAGTGCTATAACCACATCTTCTTCGGGTTTTCTTCTTTAGGCATTCTTTGCACATGTATATACCAACGTAACCGTGTTACTTCGTCGATAATATCTGCGTCTATATCACCATATTGTCCCGTATACCCTTATTTCATACCTTTTCCAACCGAATTAGTAAGCTAGATCTCCACTAGCAATCCATTTTCATGATAGCTCCACCAACACTGCTTGTTCCTATATTTTTTTTCCTATAGTGTAACGTTATCATCTGAAAAAAATCCAATTAATCCATAAATACTATGCCGGTCATTTGTACACCGCTAATACGTTACAATCAAAACGTGCATTTACGTACGCAAAGATTGTAGACAAAGCGAACCCAGCCCGCGATGCGCAGCGTCGCGTAAACCAGAGCTCAGCACAATCCTACTCAACCGCCCTAAAAGATAGCCCAAGAACGCCTGGCTTGCTGAAGCCACTTGAGACTTAGAACTTTGATCCAGCTTCCAGACCAGCAGCGCTGACCTGGAAGAGTCCAAGCTCTATGCCCGGTTGGGCCTACCGATGCCGCCTGAACTGTAAGAAACTTGAGTCCAAGATCCCAACTTGTTCCAAATATCTAGAGCGCTTCTGCAACCATTTCTTTGGAGGAGGATGTTTACCTGACCCAAGAACAATGCTCCAAATCTGCACTCAACCCTGTCTCCTATCTAAAGTCTGGGCTTCGACACTATTACTCGAGAAGCGATAAAGAATTCGCTTACAAGAAGGTTAAGACGAATGCACCTCTGAAGCGTCCACCAGGCCAATTCCGAACAAAAAGTAAGTAAGGCAACGACATCCCTTCTAATAGGATATTTTTCATCCAGCGCAGTGGCGAGGTCTTCCCGCACTAACACAGGCAAATTTCAGATCCCGATGAAAGCACAAAATTCGTGGCCCGAAATCGATTACATTTACCGTCCACCGCCGGGATTTTGCCTTCAAATATAACTCCATGAACCCGTGGGCACCAGTACTGTTTGATTCACCTCCGAGAAGAGGTAGAACCCGAGTATTTGTCGAATTTAGTAAACAGCTCCATTTGCAAACCCGTTTAATTTTTTTATTCCAAACGAGGCCCATCTGAACTACCGATTGTGATTTCGTTGTCCTTTTTGAAGGATTTTTAACGTTTTAATTTTGGCTGGTCTGAGGTTATAAATCCCATTTCTAGACCCACAACTTGGAGGGCCAGAATTTTTTGTTCGAGTTTGCCCCCTTAATCAACGAGGTCCAGTTTTAGAACGCTGAAGATTCGCTTCACTCTTCCCATTCTAGAATATTTTTTCATGTACTCAGACCTTCCTAGAATTTGACGAGCTGTACCTATCTACCGCCAAGGTGAGTTAGCAGCTCTTTCTTCCATATTGTATTTAGGCAAATACATTCTATACCTATCTTTTGGGTTCCATTTTACATTACCTTTAAATTCCGGGATGGATCAGGGTAAGTTGATATTAGGTTGCTGCCAGTACTGTCCAACAAGTGTATGTTTATCTTACAGTAGCAAATTTATAAATTTGGTCAGACCTTTCTTGGGAGTTACGGTATAGCTTTCTGCAGATTTAATTTTATCTTTTCTCAGGCTGTGCCCTCCGCATCGGTATTTTATTTTTGCTATTGCAGTGTTAAGTTCTGCTGGTCCTGTTCCATTTAATAATTCGTTGTATTGTTTGTAGTCCCAAATGCGTAGTATTACTCGTAAATGTTTGTTTATAAGAGCCATATTTTTGGGTAGTGAATTATGACAGAAACATTTCTCAACTAAGAACTTGAATTTATTGAGTACACTATCACAGCAAGGCACTAAGTGGCCGGATACCCTAGATGTTGCTCTTGTAGATGAAGGTGCAGTACCTACCTACCTACGTAACAAATCAAGTTTATCCTACACTTAGGCGTCAAGGTGGGTGTGTTGTGCTACTTTCAAGTCACGTGTGCGTATATACGTTGTGTAGTATTGTTACTCCACCTCATAGATCAGTCTTTAGAAGAGAGCGACGTTAATGCATTCCAATGTGGAATCGTCTCGTGGTTCGGTACCGAACCAATGGGCTGCGGAAAGGTTCACGGGTTCCAACTAAGGACGCCAATGTTGTCTCGTTTTCATGTATTTAACGCTATAATTACCCGACAGCATGTAATAGAGATAAGTACCTAGATTAGTTTACACCATCTATTGGCTGTTCTCCCATTTTCAACGTTTACACACATTGTTTTAGTTTCTTGTAATATTATTTTGGAATCCAACGTTATCGAACTTTCTTCAATCTGGATACCTTTTCTTGCATTTGTTTAACATTATGTAGTATAATCTATTTCCCTCTAATGTATCTGTCATGTTCTAGAAAATCCTTCTAGCTTCTGCATATCATTTTCAAAATATTCGTTATTATTTGGTCCAACACCACACGCTTTTTCTTTTCTACTGTCCAAAAGCTTGCATTATTTCTTGTTTTGTTAGTGGGCCCCTGTTTATTAGAATTTCTGATCTCATCTATGTAGTTGCTTTCCTAAATTATGCAGTAGTTGACGACCTTCTTTATCATTAACCAATGTGTATGCTTTCATATCTCTGGCTAGCTTCCTCATATTGGTAAAAACTTACATTGTATAACTATTCCTTGTGACTGTGTGTACTTCATCCGCTATACTGTCAATATATACATTTACCGTTTCTACATGCTTTTTACGTTTTCTCTATATTTCCCTAGCAAAAATATTTTACCTTATTTTGTATTTAGGCGCTTCTGTTTAATATCCCTTTTTTCTACTCATCGGTTCGGCGGCTGAGATTTCCATCAAGTTTCGAGTTCGACGGTTTTCGAACCGTGGCAGCCAAGTGCTTGAAGAAACAGGAAAAAATACTTATAGCCCAAGGCAGTGAACAGCGTCGATGAGAAGATGGCTGTAATTACAGGTCTGGTTCGGTGGGTGGTTGTAAGGTACAGCAAAGTATTTGCAATATTCCAGTTAGAAACCGATATAAAGGTCCCGTAACACGCAACCAGACGAAAACAGAAATTTGAAGATTAGGTTTTATTCGTGAGAAGAGCCAGACACAAGCCCAAACGAAGCTCGTTTGTCTCTGCAAATAACGAGCGAAACTGGAATCGTGCCTGGAGATTTTTACAAAAGCCAACACATTTTCGAAGCAGTCAAGATGGATGCCAAGAACGAAGGAAGTAAATTCACCTGTTTTAAGAAATCGATAAATTAGAGACTCTCTCCAATCTAACGTCAGAATAATCCAATAGCGACAACAGGTTAAATCAATGAGGTGAAAATCGTCCAATACCGTTCGATACTGAAATGTGCAACGTGCGCCACCTAAACATCAGATGATAAAGCTCGAAAAATATGCGAGCTATTTCGCCGGTGAAGAGCTAAGCTAATAATGCACTTTGAATTACCTAAATTCAAGGCGCCAAAAGTTGCTAAAATCAGAATGTAACAGCCTGAATTCTCCTACAGGGTAGAAAAAGACACTCTCTCGCGCTAGCGTTCGTCAACGCGAAGAAGTGCCAGCGGCATACAACCATAAAGCGGCGCCAATCTCTTAAACTGCCCTAACACAAAATATAACAACTCCCGTAATAATGCGTATAGTTTTTATAACAACCATAAAACTATTATCAGCTTCCCAAATACCGGCATTTTTAAATAAAAAGTTTTTTTGCAGAAACATTCGCGAATCCATTGCGAGTACTCATTTCCTTCCATACTCAAAGTGCGAATTTTTAAAAACCGCCCACCGCCCTCTTTACTCAACCTCAACCTTGCCTTTGGTGTGGCTCGCATGTTGAGCTACCGTGTTTTTCTATACTTTTTCTTAAAAAAGTTTCGCATCTGGCCTGGTTTATGCATTGAAATAACGTGCTATTTTGCTTAGTTCCTGACGAAGTGGGCAAAACGTTGCGTTCTTCAGTATCTATAAAGACACGGTCCAATCCCGGTAGTTGTTTATTACAGAAAATGTCTCCGCTAACAGCCAATATTCTCACATGAACTAACTGACGTGTACACCTTTCCGCAGTTGAAAATTGGACCACAACACGTCACTTCTCTTGAGTTATGGACTTTATGATAAAGACTATTTTTTAAGATGATTTTAGTTCTATTCAGCAATCAGCCGTTATGAAAATTCATAAATGGAACCGTGATACAAGAAAAATCGGCACAAATAAACTTATTTTGTCTCCATGTTAACAAACAATCACATCAGATGTAAAAGGGATGCGATTAAACCAATCTATTAGTTTTTGCTAGTCAAACCTATCTTTTCGTAAATAGTTTTATACTTATCGACTCACATTGACGTCATATTATCAAATTACAAGTTTGCAGTAACAAAAGCAAATTTGCATAGTGAAATATGAAGGAAAGTCGCAACTATTAGGAATAATTGCCAGACACATAATAAAGGCCATAAAACTTGGCAAAACTGCTGGGGCCTAAATTAACCCTTGACTAAATAGTGAGAGCTGTTTTATGGGCAGTAATCTTTTTTTATAGCGTCTTTGGGGAGCTATTTCTGATTCATGCGCCAATTAAGGGTTTTCAAAATCATCTAGGAGCATTTACTAGTCTTTTATTTATGGTGTTTATCAGGTGCAAGTCATTTTCAAGGATGGGACTTGCAATAAGCTGAAAATAAAATGTGGCAGCAATTTAATAACTACTGAAGTTTTAATCGCCTGACTTTCCAGGCGCGGGCAAAATGGAACTAAATATTTTAGCAGAGGAAAGTAAAGAAGTTAGTGTAACGACGTTTAATAGAAAAGTCTAGTTTAATTCTTTCAAAGCCGTGCCATCCTGCTATACGTTTTAAGGGAAGTTAAATATGTACAAAGCTAAATGTGAAGCATCCTTTCCGGTGAAATATTAATGTCCCGTTTCAGGAATGAGATCTAATAAGTTCCTGTAGAAGTGAAATGTGCTACTAGCAGCGTCAGCATCTATAATGGAGATTTTGTAATTGCATTTTTGAAATGTCGATTACAAACGCCGCTTTAAGAGCAAAATTATATTGCTACGTTTTAGGAAATTCAAAATTATAGCATGGCAAGTCTGCATAGGGCATGTGGCATAAACAAGAATAAACCATAATTAATTGTTAACAATGCGCATTAAAATTAAGCGAAAATCGCAGATAACGATAATATAATCCTCCCTTACATACATTCAAATTACGTACTAAAGCGTTTTATTTGCATGTCATAAAAGCGTAGCAGCCCAGCACTTAACTAATAAAATATAACTACGACATTCGCCGCTACTAAACGCAATTAGAGGTAAAGGTTAACACGGCTTAAATTATGAAAACCGCATCTACCTTCATGGCCTACTAGGTCGTAAAAGTTTCAAGTAAATTGGGGCGCAAGAGAAAAAAATAAGTGCAAATACGGGGCCTTTTAGGGGCTTTCCGAGTTAATGATTAATTAAGAAGAATGTGCCAGCGATGGGGACGACAAAATAGACATTTAGAGCCCATTGTCTTAACACCACGTCGAGGAGTTACATTTTCGGGTTCGCTTATGCCGTGACATTTCCAAACTTATTACGCGTATTTGGCGAAAGCGATCTACAATGTCATTCAAATAATCTGTCAGCTTGAATGATAGCTTTCAACGCAGCTCGCGAGACAAATTTCTGTATATAACTGTCGCAAAGATCTATCCCTAAGGAGAGTGATTTTTTACTTTATAAGAAAAACTAGAGCGAGGGTTGTATCAACATTTATTAAAAAAATACTAGAATTTCAACTTTTTCCGCTTAAATATCGCACGATTTTATTATTTATTATTTACTTTTATTGAAATATCACTAACATCACTTTTTCATATTCTGTTCGTCAAAAATGTATTTTCATGCTAAACATAAACCAAAAAAGATGACATTTGAAGCCTGAATTTCTACTTGCAAAACGTGCAAATGCGGAAAGCCTAGTGTCTCAGAGAAATGATTGCGGTGAAACACATAACATAATCTGTAATTTAGATCTATGCATTTCTACTATTTGAATCAAATATTTTTCTGATTTCTTGGCTTTGATTCTGGGGGTAGACGAACCTCTGCTACAACTACCAAAACGTGTTCAACTATCTACAACAAACTGTTGCGTGTCGGGAGCAAGGTTTATCATAGTGAAACTGTTTACTGCGGTGCTAGAATACGTCTGTAAAATACTATGTTGAGCGGACATTGGTATTACCATACACCTATCAACGTAACTAACGATAAGGTATTCAATATGGTCAACATGAAGTATTGGCAATAATGGTATCGTCAAAGAAGTAAAACAAAAATACAACGAAAACGTACAAATAAGCATGGAGACAAAATTATACAACTCTGCACACAACTCACTGCGTATCGCAAATAAGAAGTTTTACTTAAATTATTAAAAATCTGTTAATCGTGAAACTGAACATATTGCCGACTTCGCAACAAAGATAAATAAACAAATTATAATTAAACTCTATACGAGGATTGTTCAATAGAAATACGTTTAGAAGCTGTAACATAATTTCTATTAACTCAATTTAAAAAAAATCTCTATTAACATTAAGGTATGAGTCCCGCTGTTGTACTAATCTTTAGATTCAATTCTGATAAAATTCTTGCTGGTATTCAGGAAGTTATTCTCTAATCGCTGTCTGAATTTCAGCGTCCGAAATGAATCGCTGCCCCTTTAGTAATTGTTTCAATGGACCACAGACATGCAATTTGTGATAAGGGTGTAAATAACGAAATCAACACTTCCTGTATTGATGCTCGTATTTTCTGTCAGTTATCTGACTTTAATGCGTCTATTTGCACATAAAGCAGTTTTCAAACGCCTCACAATTTCATCTGCAGTTGCAAATCCAATATGCCCTGGACGAGCCAAGTCTTTAGTCAATTCTCGTTCTTGTCGAAATTTTCTGCACCTTTGAAATATCGCCATGTGAAAACAACTATAGTCACCATCGACAGCTTTCCGTTTCTCAAGGATTTCTAATGGCTGACGTGCTTCGGCGGTAGGCATATTATTTAGTCCGATTTTCTATAGGAGACGTCATTTCCGAGCTCTATAAAAATGTACACAAAGAAGCAATCGCAATCAAATTTGATAGACACCTCACTAATACGTCAATAAACGAATTCATTAACTGCATTGAAGGCCATATTTAGATGAAATATTAGTTATGGAGTGTTTGTTTTCTGAAACAAACTTGGATATTTTTCATGCTTTCTTTGATCTAGTGAGGTTTAACTGGATGGACAATTCTGACTGCTGTGTTGATTTCAGATGTAAAATAAATACAGCTCCCAGAATGGTTTTTAATACACAAATGATGACGAAAGAAGTCCCGTTTCAGAGAATGAATTGTTCTTTGTTAGTTTTCGAAGTGGTGTCACTGAAACGCTATTGAATATCTGAGTAGCATGGAGGTGATCCATCATATCAAAGATATTGTTACATTATAAATTGCCGATATTGAATCGGAACATGCACTCGGACTAACTCTGGGAGAAGTGGTAGGTAACTTACCTTCAAAATTAATGAATCGAAAATTTTGGGGCGCCAAATGATTCAGGGCCATGTTTCTTGGTTCGTTTGAGCGAACGAACAATTAAATCGCTCAAAGGTAACAACAAAAAATATAATCAATGAAACCTATAGTTCGAAAAATCGTATAATGATTCAATCGCATAATGGATAACAATAAGGAGGAATAAAATCTATTGTAATTACTGGCATGAACGAACAATAACACTTCATACTATATCACATAATCAATTATCACAAGTCATTCTTGGGAGAGTATGTATGGGTGCCAATATATAAACGCAGCCGTCGCTGAGCAAACCTCTACTAATATTCCTAATTGGTTTAATTTAAATTGGTAAATAGCCAAAACAATTAATTTCGAAACAGCCCGATATCTGAATGAATAATAAACGTTACAACGTTCCACACCTAGCGACTTAATTTCATACCGCGAATAACCTCAAATCCAGATATCTGTATGATAGTTGGTATTACAATGTGATATGCTAGGATCGTTTCTCCCAGCCAACAAACTTAATATGGGCGATATTTAGGGGACAACAATCTTAAAACGGTGCGACTACCCTCTCAGCTAATATCGACATACAAGGCCATGTTATTTACTCCAAAATAAACCAATCAGTTCTAAGCTAGCCTCAAATCAACACACACATAGAAAATACACAATTAGTTAAAACGGTGAAGCCATAAAAATGAAATAAAGCCCAAAAAAGTGTATACAAATAAATACAAGGTCGTTACATTCAAACCACCAAACTGGACGTAATCTGCAGCACGGAAACAAATACAGTACGAGGTAGAAGCCTCCAGCGATGCTTTGTCCAGCTCTTCTGCCTGCATGTGTCTTCACAAGGAAATCAAAGAGAGGTGGGCCTTCGTACTCAACAGTTTAAGTTCCAACAAGGAAGCTGCGGACGGGACTGCTACTGAGGACACATTCCCAGCAAATCGATCGGTTTAGCCCGTAGGTTGAAGGCCATACATACACCCCAAATTAGCAAATGAATTACCAAAGAATTAAATGCCTTACCAAAAATTCTGCGAGTTCGTTTGAAGCAATAACGAAGCCGACCTGCGATTAATTAATAAAATTGATCGATGGTAGTAAAAATCGTAGATCAACCCCCCTACAGTTTATACACTACGGCAGCTCTGAAAACTCTTTACTTACCGCGATGGCCCCAGCTAACTCAAATTTCGGCGGCCTTGGGTCGTAGGTTCAAATCACCAGCTGTGCACCCTGTAATATCTTCAAAAAAGGAAAGGAAATGGGCCCCCAGAAATCAAAAGATTTCAAATAATAAGAGGAAATAAACTGCAAGTGACTAGCGTTTAATTAATAAATAATAGAAGAGTTTTGAAGTGTCAATAAAAAATAATCAGGATAATTAAAATGCAAATAATGTAATAACAAAGTTGTGTACGTTAACTGAAGGTTGCGACACTCATAAAAAACCCTTTTCGGGTTATTCTAATAACTGTAAATTCAAATTATTCATGGGATCTGCATCAGGTAGCGGGTAGACACTCTTCACGATCCCGGTGGAGATATGTCTACTTCAGGGACGCGACCCTGCCCACGCGAGCCTTGGTTCTCTCTCCCATCCGCAAACAAGAGAGAGAATCATGTCCTTACCGTAAATCCTATCTATCATACATTTAATCCTACCTACATCCTCTACATCTTCCAACCCGTCTGGCCAGCGTGGAAGATTAAGGCTAATTACCCCTAAAGAAACAAACAAGGGAGGCTTATGTCCTGCAGTGGACTAGTATAAGCTGATTGATGATGATGCATACCTCATTCATTTAATAATTCCTTCTGTTTCGACTATTGAAATAAAAACGCGTGACTGTACCTTTTACAGAGGGTCAATACACATCAAAATTGCAGCTTTAAATACTGAGAATAATTAAATATAGGCATAAAAATTTAAATATAAAAACAAGAGCATGTATGATATCAAACATTACATGTTAATCATTGCAAACAGTATGAACTTGAATTCCAAATACTGACGGGTTTAAAATGCACAGATGTAAATTCCTGGTATTGAAAATAAGTCGAAGTAATATAAATCTCGGAGTAGCACTAACTAACCTCGAAACATATGCTGGTCGTGAACTGCTACACACATTGTCGAAATCGCCGTGGATGCACCGGTGATTGCAGTGGAAGCACCCTCAAATGGCAGCAAATACGCAGAACGCCAGCAAGTGTGGAAAATGCGATTAGGCTAACAACTTGACCTCCGAGATAAACTCGTGGATGAAACTGTTAAGAGCTATAGAAAAATGTAATTACTATGGAGATAATAAAACAGAAAAGCGCCATTGTACCTGATCACAGTCAGCTCTAGAAAACACACTGCTCATTAAATTAATTGAGCCCACGTAATTTGACTTAAACACACAAACTTTAGCCACGCCGGTGGCGGCGGGCTAAAGTGAGGACAGCAAGTGCTCAGAAAAAAAATTCGTTTTCAAAAGAAAGCTCGCATTACGACGGCCTGCGATAAGAGATAGTACAGGTCAAAAGTTCATCGCGCCAATGAAAGGAACTCGATAGAGTTACTAAACAAGCTGCTTTGGAAAATTTAAGAATTCGAAATGCAAAGGATTTATAATTCAAATAAAAATATACAGGTTAAACCTGAAATAAATTGCTAACTGGCGCTGATCACAAAAACATGTGCTTTCTCAAATAATTAAATTAGTCAGCTTTCGGTTCAAAATATGCCTTGATTGATTGTTCTGAATTAGCCTGACAACACCAGCAATTTACAAAGCTTAAAACCATGACCCAGAAAATTCTAAAACGGCAGATGACACCGGATGCACATAGAAAACCAAAAACGTAAAGAGACTTCCTAAAAAGAATGTTGGCAGGCCGGAAATGATCCAAATCTCTATCGCCATCTAGCGACGAATTACTGCATTTGGCGGGAAGATTGCAGTTTGCATGAAACTGTACTAAAGCAGAAAACTGCATTCGAGAAAATATAAGTTTGCAAAGAAAGTTGCCTATTCGACTCGGCGCTCCTATGCCAATAATGAAATCGACAAATAAATTGGTCTCATTATGTACTAGTTTCTCCGCAATGGCATTCACTTTCCTTTATATAATTATCGTGTTGACGTTGAAGTGAATGTATTTCGTGTAACTAGCAATGACTGTGAATTTTTCTGGACGATTTGTAATTAGGATGCTCCTTTTGGTACGAACTATACAATATGGAAACGGCATATATTTTACTTAACGAAGAATAACGCGTGTCGTCTTTCTCAATATTTTTAGACAATAACAGTTGGATACCTGTTCTTGAAGATCAGATCAAGTAGGTATAGATAATCAACAAACGTCAGTGTCATGCCATTCATTGAAGGTTGGTCGTTTTTCCTCCCAGTAAAAAAGCTAAAATTCTTGTTCTTTTGAAGTTGTTAATCGTTGATAAGGAGGGCAGATTGTCCTTCGAAATCGTTATTTAATATTTTTAATTTTTAGAGTGCCGAAATACCCAAATAAGAAATGAATTATATTACGCCACAAAGAAGTTTCAGAGATAATCTGGTGGGATTTGGATGATGCCTGCTGTATTTACGGGGATTTCCGTTCTAGCTCCACTGTACGTGATTGCTGTACAAAATGGTTGAGTTATAATAAACATCCATGTGTTGATCCTGCACAGCTGTTTCCAAATTTCTGACTATATGAGGTGTCCTTAAGTCGCATTTGTGTTGTTCCTTCCGCTTACATATCCCATCTATAAAGCAGTTTGAATATTGATTTCTACGTCCTCTACGCCGAAGAGTGAAAACATGTAGATATTCCCCGCTACTTCAATTCAATCTCTAAATTCTCTACCGCCTAATTGTAAATACAGTTGTGAGTTGTAGTTCACTGCAGGTACTCCTCTTGGTACATTTAACTCCCAATAAGAGCAGCTTCAGGGTCCCTAAATGACGAACAACATGTTTTCTTATTTCCTTTCATTTGGGAAAGAGCAATCTGATCACACATAACACATGCTACATGCAATATAAACATGACATGTTATCATATCGTAGACTTGGCGACCGAACGTCTCGCACCCCAGACCCGGGATTCCTGATCAAACAAGCCATACGATACATAAATAAATAAATCTGTCTATCGGTCGTCTTTTGGTCTGTTGGCAATATAGCTCAAGAACTAGAGGAAGACGAACATTCTGATAAGTGAGCCAGAATAAGTAATAGAAAAATAAGAAGAGTATTTTAATGACCGTGTAAATGTAGAAGAAAATGAGAAAGCAACTGTACAAGAGAAAGAGCTAATTGAGAATAGCGAAGAAGAAGCAAAGAAGGCAGCAGACACAAAAAAAGAAAAAGAAGTACAGAGAGTAATATCGGAAATAATAAATAACGGAGGCCGAGGAAAAATAATGAAATATAGTGAAGAAAAAGTACACGGATTAGTATGAGCATTATGGCATAGAGAAAGGATACTAACGGAAGGGTCGAGTGTTCTATTGAACCAAGAGCCTTCCTACTTAGGAATGGTGTTCGACAAGGGGATTTGTTATCTATATTGCTATTTAAACTGGTACTAGAAACGGCAATCAGAGGGAGTAAGATGAATGTCGAAGGTATAGTATATAACAGTAACCGTCAACGCATAGCGACAACCTATCTCTACTGACGGAAACTACATAGTAAAGAATTCTAGAAAATAGCAAAGAACTTGGAGAGAGAAGTTGGTCACTAAGACCAAAAATAGGTCAAACTCGACAAAATATTTAATAAGAGAAACACAACAACAACCTGAAAAAGAACATTGAATAGTTAAGACTACTACGAAGAGGGAATCCCCGTTTGTGAAGGTTATGCGTTTCTATTCCTGGGAGTAGGGATGACAGGATTGTGGATGGAACCAGGAGTATGGGGACCATGACAAGAATTACAATTTTTACTTAATCAGTTTCGTTTTATATTTTTACATTTTAAATAAAATGGAATAGAAAGTTATTGAAAGCGAGATAAGAAAGGCAGCGACAACTGTAGTAATCCTTGTATACATTGCTGTGATATTAGTTTTTGGGTGGTGATTTAATGAGATAATGCAATTAAAGGCTAACAAAGTTTAATTTTCCTTCGAGGAAAATTCCTGACACAAACACATTCCTGCGGTAGAATTTATTCGAATGATCTAAATAGTCACACTTAAAGCATAAGCCGTTTCAAGAGTAAATATAGAAAATTCTTGTATATAGTAGCTACATAACTCACAATTTGAATCAAGTTAGGCACACATGTAAACCAAATTTCACACTACAATTGAGGTTTTCCCGTGTCTGCCCACAAAATGTGTTTTGGCAAAAGAAGGTCAAATTCGCCTGGAGATTCCATTTTTAGCCACGCAAAGAACCAGCATACTTAGAGGGCCACATATTAATATTGGTTGGTACAGAATAAAATATTTTGGACACGTTTCTGTACAATTCAGTGTTCACACCGCAGTGGCGTCCTAAATCTAAACATGCAGTATATTTACTGTTGAAGTTCGTATAAAGCCGGAGAAGAACACTAAAGCTTTATACACTCGTTGCATTGGCGAAATAGATTGGGCTGTTGGTGTGCACTGGAGCTATAATCGGAGTTGTCTTGAGGCTGAATGGAAGCTCGGATCGTTGAAAAAACAAATTGGAGGGCCGCAGCTGAACAATTCGAGGTCTATAGCTAAAGAGCAAGTAAATTATTTCAACCAAGCAGGCTTAAGAGGAGTCAGTGCAATTTATAAAACATGCACAGAGTTAGACAAATTGTTGCTCAACATATTGGTGCCTTCAACCCGTAGCAGACCTGTAGGGCTCCACGGCTTCGTGCGAGTTTTCAAGATGCACAAGTCACGTTTGCCAATGTGGGCAAATATTCGTTAATCCTATTTTCGTTCTGTAGATAACGTTCACACAGGTCCAATAGAGCTGTGGAACCAGCATTTAGCCATCACATCTGGGTTATGTGTGGAGCCCGGCACAAGCTAAAAACTTTCCGTCACGACACCGGCATGGACCTGCGTGATATTTAGGACGGTTAAGCAGTGAAATAGGCTGAAGTAGATAGCGTTATTAATTTTATGTTTAGATCTAAGGAATTTGTGCAAATGGGATAAGATGTTTTGGTAATTAACAATTGGCATTAGTTTGAAAATTTTATTTTAAATTTGTTTGAGGTGACCTAAAGTTCGGCCAATTAAGGGCCCAGAGTTAAACGTGCACGTTTTGTTTCTTGGCAACTATATAAGAGTAAAGCACAGAGAAAGCAAAAACTTCTTAAAATTTATCCTTTCCGGTACGATGCACATTATTTGTTGCGCTCTCAGCCGTTTCTAGGTTAAATATTTGCATTTGATCTGACATATGGGTGTAAAATAGTTTTGAAACGTTTACTGGAAAATAAAAAGCAGTTTTTCGTGAACGGCGTTTTGATTTGAATAGTGCTTCGATTTATTCCTTTTGGCACAGTAATACAATCATTTCGAAAGAAGTGTGTTTCAGCCATTTTGAAGTTATATGAAATGCAGCGTCCTGCAGGGGCAGTTTCTAGAGGGGTTTGGACAGTGACGCGAGAAAAAGGTTAGCTCGTGTTTATTCTGTATGTCGCGTAGTTATTGTAGATGCTGAGCTTTACTATGGTAAGTAATCTGGCGAAGATGGATGTTTGGAGTTAGGAATAAAACAAAGTGTTTTTATTCTAAAATAATTTATTTTATCGCTTACTTCCATGAACCCACGGACTATAAGAAATTGTGTGTTGTCAATTATAGTCCTGCACTACTACATGTGTAAAACAAGAGTCTCATATAATCTGTGCTATTGGAAAACCCTCAACGTATGCCAGTAATAATTAGTTAAATGTAAAGCTAGGTATCAAAAATAAATTATAGATTCAGCAATCAAAGAAATCTAATTAATTATAACATTATAATAAGAAGCGTAGTTTATAGCAATATATATATATATAAATAAAATTGTTTTGATTGCAATAGGTAGATGTTTCCTCAATTTTTGAAGATTCGTTGTCTTAATTCTTAAATTGTGACAGCAAAAATACTCAGGGAAGACACAATAGTTATGTCTTGGATAGCATATTTTTTGAGCGATATAAAAGTATTCTTTCTCTTTGTGCATAGAATATAAGAAAAAAACATATCTCTGTTTAAATTTTTAAATCGTTTCTTTACTTATCTAGTTTGTGCATTGGTGATGTTGTCTTGTTTCTTTCTTATATTTAAATGGTTGCTTTAAATTCTCTTTTATTGTGTCACACGTATCATTTTAGTGGACAACATATACTTCGTGAACTAAAAATACAGTTGTTTGCCTTGGGCTGTGTATTACACAACCAAATCCAAATTTTGTTCATATTCAAACCGTAGTGTTCGTTTTGATTGTAATTCGAACTAGATACAGGTACTATTTTTGAAATTTCAACAGAATTGTACGAAAAAAACATTTGCGGTTATAAAGTAAACCAAAGTGAAGTGTATTCACCTTATGTATATCGATAGCGTCAGGTAGAACTGGTAGAACCCATTTGGACGCCAGATACCGAGAGTCTGCTAATTGATGTACATTAGATCGACCTTCTCGAATCCTATAGTAATTTATTGCATAATCAATTAATGTTCAATACATTATACAAATCAAGTTTAATATTTCAATAATAACTCCAAATAGTGTGCAGAAGATCCCTTGAAGCATACACTTTTTATAAGACATCTACTTAACACATCGTCGGTGAACAAAATTAGTTAGTGAGTTTTGGTAAAACGGAATTAATAGGAAATCACTAATCACCAGTATCTTCTTTGTATTTTGAGATAATA
>CALNHX010005225.1:0-111184 GCA_940337035.1 Agriotes lineatus
TAATAGATAATAATAATAAGAGATATTATTATTAGGGACATCTACGCATGCTGCGAGGTGCTTAGAAGTTTTGATATTATACTCGTTTGCATAAATACAATTCTATTCGTTTTTTATACCCTTATTGATTGCAAAACCAGAAATAGGATCGCAATACGGAAAGTATTGATCATAGATGTGTCGCTTAAACAAATGAGTGATATTAAGTGTTTACAGCCTTTGGATACGACGGTTTACATATCCTCTATTTACATGAGTCCGTACCATAGGGATAACATAATACTAATATGAACATTTGGATTGTGAGTTTGTGACCAATAGCAATCGTTTTACACTGAATACACATCAATTTCAGATCATGTTTGACGTTAATAAATTAATTTGACAGAGTTAGCAGTCAAGATGATTGGTTTTATGCATTAATTCTCAGAATACCATTCGAACTATTTGCTTCGTCGATTAAATTCGCAAGGTTAGCCCTCAAACACGTTGCTTCGGAAAATACACCTCGCGCACACACTTCCACTTCGCTTCGGTGTTTGAGTTCCTAATAATTATATATGACTATTTTCTTCTGAAAACTTCCATCAAACAAATATTTGTATTTTTAAAATTTCGCCGAATGACAATCAAGTATTAGTGAATAATGAATATTTGACAATATACAAATACCCGGGTATTTTTACATGTCAAACAGAAACAAGTAAATTTAAAAATTGATAGATATGAAAATCTTTAGCAATGGGAATGTAGAAATTTGCCTCATGAATGGCCTTGAAATAACTTTTTGCATAATAAATATGGCTATATTACCGCTCGTAAACATTCCAGCAGTAGCGAAAGCATTCGTTTATTTATTATGCACTCGGGATATAACTATTGATTATTTACCTCATTATATATCTAACAATAAGATAACTAACTTTAGATAAAATCCTGAGACCGTTTATTACGAGGAGCGTTCAAATATAAATTATAATTTAATATTTATTCAATAACAAACTTAAGAACTCTAATGTATATCATGTCATTTTTCTACGCAGTCACCCTCCCTTTGAATGGATTGGTGCCATCTTTGCGGAAGTTTCTGCATTCCATGAGAAAAAACATCTTTTGACTGCTGACACACCCATTCCCGAACAATTTCGATTACTTCTTCATTACAAAGACGTATTTTTCTCCCAGAAACTCTTTTAAGGGTCCAAACAAATAAAAATGTTAATGTAGCAAAGTCCGAAATGTATGGTAAATCGGGATGCATGGTCCATTTCAATTTTTGAATCATAGTCAGCGTGTGAATAGCGAAATGGGGTCGAGCATTATCCTGTAAGAAGTAGACAGAGAACTCGCGTTTTTCCAAGCTATCCTTACTAATATATAATGTAAAAGGAATATTCTTCACTGTAATTCGACGATCGTTTCAAATAAGTGCATTCTCTTCTGTTGTCGATTTTGGACACGAGAATGCGGTTCATTCTCGACACGTTGGCGGCCATCTTTAAACGCTTTACTCATTTTATAAATGCTTATAGTCCAAGAGCCAGCAACGGGTTTGCTTACAGTATTTTTAACAAGCGTGTAACTGTTATGGAAGGTCCCTTTGAATATACTGAGAAGGAAATCCGAAGTCTGGCAAGCCTGTGGTGGTGGTTTTGGCCCCCTTGCGTCCTTGAAGGATGGAAAAAAGTATAATAACAAGTCTGGCTCTTTGACATGTTAAAGGCATATATATAATACACATATATTGCTAGTAGGGCCTCGGAACGCTAGAAAACATTACGGCGCCGACATAGTCTCACTTAGAGTATAACGCGTCTCGTGCGCATGCGTGGGAATTCGACCTCCGCCTTTAGAAGCGAATTTTAAACTTGACCACTTCCCCATTGGGCGGACGACGCCGCTGCGCTTGCGCACAGCTCACCGTATACATTAAGGAGTTGGTTGTGTGTCTCACTTCATCGGCCAGTTTCCCACTCATAGCCGCTAGCAATATAGTAAGTATTAGATGTATGGTTAAAGGTAATCATATCTTATGTAAGTAAAAGATTGACAGACGCTTTCGCGGGTGGTAAGTTTACCCCAAATTCACATAAAGTTGCATAATAAACTTAACCATTTACTGTAAAATATCGAGAGATAAAAAAAACTGATCCTCAGCGGGCTGTGGAAATTCAAACGTGTGAATAATAAGTTGGTGGCACTGTAAGTCTGTCAAATTCGAGGTTACCAGGTTAGGTTTTCCGTCAGTTTTGACACAGACTGACGCAAAACCTAACCTGCTAACCTCGAATTTGACGTAGACTTACAGTGTATTATTATTTCTAGGTTTTGTGTCAGTGTTGACACATTATTTTTTCCGCCCTTCAAGGACGCAAGGGAACTAAAACCACCACCGCAGGCTTGCCAGACTACGGGTTCCCTTCTCAGTATATTCAAAGGGACCTACCATAAGGCTGAAAACACATGAAGCGGTTCAAGCCGAGTCGGCGGCCGAGTCGACTGCCGACTCGGCCGCCGACTCCATGTATTTAAAGCGGACAAAACACACGCTGCGTCATGTAGCGCGTACGCCGAGCGCTTTTTATACATAAGAATTATGGGCCGAGTCGGCCGCCGACTCGGCGTGAACCGCTTCGTGTGTTTTCAGCCTTAGGCAGCCGCCTGCGATAAAACACACGAGTCGGCGTCCAGTCGGCAGCCGACTCGGCGGCCGCCTGTGATATAAAACACACGAGCCATGTATTTAAAGTGGACAAAACACACGCTGCGTCATGTAGCGCGTACTCGCGGCGTACGCGCGGCGTACTCGCGGCCTACGCGCGGTATACGCGCAGCGTACGCGCTACATGACGCAGCGTGTGTTTTGTCCGCTTTAAATACATGGAGTCGGCGGCCGAGTCGGCTGCCGACTCGGCGTGAACAGCTTCGTGTGTTTTCAGCCTAAAGCGGATAAAACACACGCTGCGTCATGTAGTGCGTACGCCGCGCGTACGTCGAGCGTACGCCGCGCGTACGTCGAGTGTACGCCGAGCGTACGCTGACCGTACGCTCATACAGGACAAGTGCCGACCGCGGTTTTCTTATCGCTTCGAGCGTACCCTCAAGTCTGTGTTATCTTATGACTGTACACACGACAAGCGGTTTCAAAGCGGTGAGTATCAAGCGCGGTTGTCAAATATCTTTGTCATATATGAAAATATTTTACTTAGATGAGTAGTATCTGACTGATCATTTGTTTTGAAGGTTGTATATGTACTAATTTAATTTTAGTGGTAAATATGTGTTCCGATATCGAAACCGAAAAATTAATAATGGAAATCCAGGCAAGACCAGACATATGGGACATGCAGCATGTTGATTATGCAAATAAAATAAAACGAAAACGAATCCATTGTCTTCAATAGGAATACTGGCAACATGTCATCGTCATGTTTATCGCGGCGACTTTTTAGCCGACTCATGTGTTTTATCGCAGGCGGCTGCCGAATCGGCTGCCGACTGGGCGCCGACTCGTGTGTTTTATATCGCAGGCGGCCGCCGAGTCGGCTGCCGACTGGGCGCAGACTCGTGTGTTTTATCCATATATCTAATACTTACTATATTGCTAGCGGCTATGAGTGGGAAACTTGCCGATGAAGTGAGACACACAACCAACTCCTTCATGTATACGGTGAGCTGTGCGCAAGCGCGGCGGCGTCGTCCGCCCAATGGGGAAGCGGTCAAGTCTAAAATTCGCTTCTAAAGGCGGAGTTCGAATTCCCACGCATGCGCACGAGACGCGTTATACTCTAAGTGATACTATGTCGGCGCCGTAATGTTTTCTGAAGTTTCCAGGCCCTACCAGCAATATATGTGTATTATATATATGTTTTTATCGCAGGCGGCTGCCGACTCGGCCGCCGACTCCATGTATTTAAAGCGGACAAAACACACGCTGCGTCATGTAGCGCGTACGCTGCGCGTATACCGCGCGTAGGCCGCGTGTACGCCGCGCGTACGCCGACCGTACGTTCATCCAGAACATGTGCCGAGCACGGTTTTCTTATCGCTTCGAGCCTACCTGCAAGTCTGTGCTATCTTATGACAATGTACACACGATAAGCGGTTTCAAAGCGGTGAGTATCAGGCGCAGTTGTCAAATATCTTTGTAATATATGAAAATATTTTACTTAGATGAGTAGTATCTGACTGATCATTTGTTTTGAAGGTTATATATGTACTAATTTAATTGTAGTGGTAAATATGTGTTCCAATGTCAAAACCGAAAAATTAATAATGGAAATCCATGCAAGACCAGCCATATGGGACACACAGCATGTTGATTATGCAAATAAAATAAAACGAAAACGAATCCATTGTCTTCAATAGGAATTCTGGCAACATGTCATCGTTATGTTTATCGCGGCGAATTTTTAGCCGACTCGTGTGTCTTATCGAGGCGGCCGCCGAATCGGCTGCCGACTGGGCGCCGACGCGTGTGTTTTATATCACAGGCGGCCGCCGAGTCGGCTGCCGACTGGGCGCCGACTCGTGTGTTTTATCGCAGGCGGCTGCCGACTCGGTGTGAACCGCTTCGTGTGTTTTCAGCCTAATGCGTTTTGGACACCCCTGAATGAACGCCGTAATTCTAGAATCGTGAACTGGTTTTGGTTGCTCTTGAAGCGCCGATCTCGGAATATCGATCCGTTGTCATGCGTTTCTGGGCCAATTATTCGAGTGCCCGCTGCACCTCCAGCGATATGTTTTTGTTTTTGTCTTGTTGCGCGCCAGTCCGTCTTGGCTCCTCTCTTTACTTGCACCTTTGAAGAAGTTCGTACGCAGAAAAATAGTCGACCTTGGTCTAACGCGGCGTGAATGGTGCGCTCGCAGAGGTTCGAAGGGAGAACGATCCCGAGAGCCAAGCAATCAAGTCGGCATGTGAGAGCAGTCGAGAATTTTACGTGAGGTTTTCGTGTTAGCATCCTCGCGCTGCACATGTTTTTCTGTGAAGAGTGCCGTGCCGTCAGTTACGCCCCGTTGAAGGAAATATCGTCTTTCGGATTAAACCTCGCAGGTCGCCGCTAAAACTGTCTGATTTTCACCGTTAGTCGCCTTCTTAGCCCCCCCCCCCCCCCCCACTCTTGAACGTCACCGGGCCAGCAGCAGAATTCCCAGTGAAGCAAGAGTTCGCTCTGAAACCGCATTCCATAGCTACAAATGTACACCTCGCTTCCATGATTGTGGGCTGCAGGTCTTGCACATGTATAGCTCTCTTTTGTAACGAAAGCTTACCTGTTTTAATATTTAATATTATTGGGGTTGGGTCCCAATACAGAAAGGAAGGTCATGAATCTTGTCAATAATACAAGTTGGATTGTGTTGAGCGTAATGGGTCTCGTCAGTAACAGCTTGCAATTCCCTGACGTCACCGTTAGGGCCATCTCCCGTACAACAATTCAGATGATTTTATGAGTACATTATTTAGCGTTAATATATGGAAGCCATGTAGGTATACAGCTGTCCGAGGTCGTTCTCTTCTGGGTTAGAGAATGCCAGCTCTACCTGAGGAAAACCCAGTGGCGTCTGCAACGGCATTATTATAATTAACTTACACTCCTCAGAACAGATTCACCCCGTGTCCTATTGAGCTAGCTGTGTTCTTTTCTTTTGTTAACAGGAAGTAATAAGCATTTATGCCGGTAACATACGGCGGCGTCTAGCCATTAATAAACACCTGCTATACTTTTCTACGGCTTCATTTTCGCCAATAAATACTTGCACATTCGGTTTAAGACCACGCCCACCCCACTGTAGCAAGCCGCGTGCGCCTTTTATGTCTGTTGCAGGTCATACGTGGAATTATATAATTAACAATACTCATCTTCATGTGGTCTGCCATTTGGTTGAATTGCTTTTTATGCCCTTTCTTTCTTTTTCTATCTCACTTCTGAAGTAATTCCGATGTTCTCTTTTTGATATTCCACCTATTCAATAACCCTCGCGTTTGCAGTTGCGATTTGGACCCACACGCTCGCCCGCTCGCGTTTTTAAATTCATTCAAACTTTATAACTCGTAACCAACCATAAGTTGTTTACGAATTTCACCTGTTTGATAATTTATATCTAGTAAACAACCTTTTCTTGTTTGTCAATTTTAATTGTTTAGTAATTTTCGAATTAGTTATGTACTGGTAATTATATAACGGTAAACTTCCCCAATTAGCGCACCACCTGGCGATTGGCGAAGAGCTTGTTTTCTTACAGCGACAACTCTATTTTTTATAAATGATGCTTGTCTCGAGAGGTCTTTACGATGAGCGATGATAGCGATGCGTCGCGCGCATTACGATAATAGTAAATAGCATTTTTCATGGAGCGCCTGGTGTACCTCAATTTTACTATAGTTCATTCAAATTCAAGATAGAGCAAAATATGCAACCCAAGCTACAAATATCAGCTGTCAGTAATTTGATTTTATTAAAATGTAAATCATGAGAGGTACAGTCGTGTTCATTAAAGTGTTGTACAGAATTTGTGCTGTATGATTGTGACTTAATTTCACAAAGTTCAAAAAAGTGTTGTACAGGGTGGCCAGATAAGAATGCAAAGTGCTGTATCTCGGAAACTATTCGTCGTAACGACTTTCGGTAAAAAAAATTATGACCAAAGTGGCCAAAAGAAGACCGTGAAAAATATTTTCAGATTTTCAAGATGGTCGCCAGGGGGCGTAACCGCCATCTTAAACTTATAGCCCCTTTATTTACAAATAGTAGCGACAACGATTGATGTTGCCGCTGGGGCAAAATCACGTTGGTATCCCTTAAGTCCCTAGCATATTTAAAAATCGCCTAGGAAGTTGCATAATTAAATTAAAATGTGACATTGACAGTTGTCGTGTTTTTATTCATTTTTCTCTTCGGGGGCTAATTTGAAGTCGAGGACGTGTAAATGCCAGGGTGTTGTGTCGATAAGTGTAAAAATAGTGGCAGAAAAGGATTTCAGGTATTCAGATCTGTTATTTTTTCACTGTTTACACTGAAATTTACCGTTTAGTAACTTTTTGTATTTTCATGTTTGCATCAGGTTTGCCCCATGATGTCGCTACTATTTGTAATAGAGGGGCTATACTTAAACTTTTAAAGTGATTTTTCACTGAAATCCACCTAGTAAATGTTACCAAAAAATATATGTTTCTAAAGATAAGCTCTTTACTCGAGTAATTTTTGTTTAACACTTTTTGACTTATCTATTAAAATAAAGTGGTGGGGGGTAATTCAATGTTTTTTTTAAATAAACAGCTGTAACTCCTAAACCACTGAACGGATTTTAACAAACTTGGTCTTGTTGGAAAAAGCATTTATTGTTCCATGAAACCCATCTTACCTGTGATATGGCTAATTCTTAGTGATGCCGGTAGAACGCGTTTTTTGATATAACAGAAAATTGCAAAATTCTCTAAAAAATTAAATGCAATAATATGACTTTTTTCATACAAATTTAGTGAAATGATACCTAAATAGGCTAGTAAAAACCATATCTCGATATCTTATTCGTAGCCTGAAATATCGAAGACAGAAAATTTAGTTATCATCTAATTTTAAAAAGACGCTATTACACCGGTATTTATTGTGATTTATTTGTCTTTTTTCAAGATTCAATGATACAATTTCATAATTTAATAATTTTTAAATAATAAAAGTATTCTTAGTTCAAAAAATTTAAAAAAAAAACGTGTAGGGGCATAATAATCAATGCAGCTAGTATGCAAGTGCAAGGTAGGCAGAATATGAAGAGTAGCCATGGAGGAAAAATAAATTCCTAAAATCAACTTGTCAACAAATATTAAAATTATACTTATAGAGACAGTGTAATTTGTGTTCGTTGCACACACAAGTAAGGCCTTGAAACTATTAAAATGCCTTTTACAAATGATGAAGCTGTCGATATGATTGCGGTATATTTTGAAAGTCTTCAAAATGCGGCATTGGCTCAAACAGTATACAGAGCTCGATATCCAAATCGGCGTTTCCGCGATGCGAGAATTTTTCCGCGTTTAGTGCAAAATTTGCGTAATACTGGCAGCTTTCGACCTCAGTTGCGAAGACACTCTGCTAGAACAACGGAAGACAATATTGTTAATGTCTTAGCAGCACGTTAGTACGAGAGCAATGTCTCGCGCGTTGGGTATATCACGTACTACTATTCTAAACATTTTAAAGGATCACAGGTAAGTTTTTATGTCACTAAAAATACTACCTTACATGTTTCACAATGTGTTTGTTATCTCAAATTTTTAGACTGCACCCATATCATATGTCATTTTCTTATATGGGTATTTCGCCACTCTGCAAATTAAAATATTAAATAACGAAAATATTAACAACGAACGTTTCGAGGGACAATCTGCCCTCGTTATCAACGAATAACAATTAAAACTAACAAGAACTTATCTTTTTTTTTTTTTTTTTTCACTGGAAGAAAAAACGACCAACCTCCAATGAATTTTCTGACATTGACGTTTGTTGATATCTGTACCTACTTGATCTCATCTTTAAGAATCGATAGCCAACTATTGTCTAAAAATATTGAGAAAGACGACACGCATTTTTCTTCGTTAAGTAAAATGTATGCCGTTTCCTTAATTTTTCGCCTTGTTGACATCGATTCTTTAGACAAGATCTTTGTGTTGTCCCATTGTATTTTATGGTTTTCATCCCAAGCATGTTCTGCCAGCTTAGACTTATTGAATTGATACGTTTTCAACATATTTTTATGTTCTTTAACTCTTACTGCTAAAGGCCTGGATGTTTCACCGATATAATATTTCCCGCATTCACAGGGAATACTATATATACAATTCCTTGAATGCTGTTCTTCGTTGAACGGTTTAGTTTTTGTAAGAACTGACCGTAAAGTATTCATCGTTTTGAATACCGTCCTAACATTGAATCTATTTCCAATTCGTCTAATTTTGTCAGATATGCCTGGAATATATGGTATAGTAAGAGTATTATATTTTTGAGTGTCATTCCTTTGTATGTGTGTGGCATTGCTTCGTGTATTGAAAATGTTCCGAACAAGAGTCTCTGGATAGCCATTATCTTGTAAAACATTAATAATAAATTCTTTCTCTTTTTTGAAAATTGTATCATTAGAGCAAACAACTTTGGCTCTGTCGTAAAGACTTTTTACAACGCCTGTCTTTATGTTTTTGTGATGGTTAGAATTAAAATGTAAGTACCTATTAGTATTGGTTTTCTTACGGTATACTGATGTTTCAAAAGTATTTATTGTGCGTGTGATTAGTGTATCAAGAAAGGGTAACTGATTGTTTTGCTCTGTTTCTAATGTGAATTTGATGGAGGTTTCTTTACTGTTAATATGTTCAAGAAATTTGTCCACCTCATCTATATCATGAGGCCAAATTGCAAAAACATCACCGACATATCTCCACCAAACTACTGGTTTGTTGGCCTCATGATATAGATGAGGTGGACAAATTTCTTGAACATATTAACAGTAAAGAAACCTCCATCAAATTCACATTAGAAACAGAGCAAAACAATCAGTTACCCTTTCTTGATACACTAATCACACGCACAATAAATACTTTTGAAACATCAGTATACCGTAAGAAAACCAATACTAATAGGTACTTACATTTTAATTCTAACCATCACAAAAACATAAAGACAGGCGTTGTAAAAATTCTTTACGACAGAGCCAAAGTTGTTTGCTCTAATGATACAATTTTCAAAAAAGAGAAAGAATTTATTATTAATGTTTTACAAGATAATGGCTATCCAGAGACTCTTGTTCGGAACATTTTCAATACACGAAGCAATGCCACACACATACAAAGGAATGACACTCAAAAATATAATACTCTTACTATACCATATATTCCAGGCATATCTGACAAAATTAGACGAATTGGAAATAGATTCAATGTTAGGACGGTATTCAAAACGATGAATACTTTACGGTCAGTTCTTACAAAAACTAAACCGTTCAACGAAGAACAGCATTCAAGGAATTGTATATATAGTATTCCCTGTGAATGCGGGAAATATTATATCGGTGAAACATCCAGGCCTTTAGCAGTAAGAGTTAAAGAACATAAAAATATGTTGAAAACGTATCAATTCAATAAGTCTAAGCTGGCAGAACATGCTTGGGATGAAAACCATAAAATACAATGGGACAACACAAAGATCTTGTCTAAAGAATCGATGTCAACAAGGCGAAAAATTAAGGAAACGGCATACATTTTACTTAACGAAGAAAAATGCGTGTCGTCTTTCTCAATATTTTTAGACAATAGTTGGCTATCGATTCTTAAAGATGAGATCAAGTAGGTACAGATATCAACAAACGTCAATGTCAGAAAATTCATTGGAGGTTGGTCGTTTTTTCTTCCAGTGAAAAAAAAAAAAAAAAAGATAAGTTCTTGTTAGTTTTAATTGTTATTCGTTGATAACGAGGGCAGATTGTCCCTCGAAACGTTCGTTGTTAATATTTTCGTTATTTAATATTTTAATTTGCAGAGTGGCGAAATACCCATATAAGAAAATGAATTATGAATTCACGCCACAAAGAAGTTTCAGAGATTATCATATCATATGGTTTTACATCAATCCTTAAATCACGAAGACTTTGACCGACGGATAGATTATTGTCATTGGATGTTGGGCATGATTAGGGAAAATAGAGAATTTTTATCAGAAATTCTTTGGACGGATGAGGCCACTTTTAGAAGTGATGGAAACATTAATTTGCATAATATGCATTATTGGTCTGACAACAACCCTCACTGGTTGCGCGAGGTCCAACATAAAGGCCATTGGAGTCTCAATGTGTGGTGTGGCATCCTGGGCGGAACTATTATAGGTCCCTATTTCTTTGATCAACCACTAAATGGTGCCGTGTTCCTTGATTTTATGGTAAATCAATTGCTTATTTTATTAGAAGATGTGCCCTTGCAATTACGGCAAAATATGTTTTTGCAACTAGACGGTTGCCCAGCACATTTCTCAAGAAATGTGCGAGAACATTTAGATCTAACATATCACCAGAAGTGGATTGGGCGAGGAAGTCTATTTCCTTGGCCACCCCGATCCCCAGACCTCACCTGTTTGGACTTCTATCGATGGGGTCGGTTGAAAGATATTGTTTATCAAATTCCACCAACAACGAGAGACGACATGAAAATCCGAATATAGGAGGCCATTCGTAGCCTTTCAAGAGCAGAAATTGAAGCTGCTGTAATGTCTCCGCATGAGCGGCTCCAACAATGCATTGAGTGTGATGGAAGACAGTTCGAGCATTTAAGGAGGCATTAGTTTTATTTCAAAATCGGCCCTTTTTTCTTATTATGCCCCTACACGTTTTTTTTATTATTTGAACTAAGAATACTTTTATTATTTAAAAATTATTAAATTTTGAAATTTTATCATTGAATCTTGAAAAAAGACAAATAAATAACAATAAATATCGGTGTAATATCGTCTTTTTAAAATTATATGATAACTAAATTTTCTTTCTTCAATATTTCAGGCTACGAATAAGATATCGAGATACGGTTTTCACTAGCCTATTTAGGTATTATTTTACTACATTTTTATGAAAAAAAAGTCATATAATTGCATTTAATTTTTTAGAGAATTTTGCAATTTTCTGTTATTATATCAAAAAACGCGCTCTAGCGGCATCACTAAGAATTAGACATATCACAGGTAAGATGGGTTTCATGGAACAATAAATGCTTTTTCCAACGAGACTAAGTTTGTTAAAATCCGTTCAGTGGTTTAGGAGTTACAGCTGTTTATTTAAAAAAAACATTGAATTACCCCCCACCAGTTTATTTTAATAGATAAGTCAAAAAGTGTTAAACAAAAATTACTCGAGTAAAGCTTAGCTTTAGTAAGCATATATCTATTGGTAACATTTACTAGGTGGATTTCAGTGAAAAATCACTTTAAAAGTTTAAGATGACGGTTACGCCCCCTGGTGACCATTTTGGAAATCTGAAAATATTTTCCACGGTCTTCCTTTGGCCACTTTAGTCATAAAATTTTTTACCGAAAGTCTCTACGACGAATAGTTTCCGAGATACAGCACTTTGCATTCTTATCTGGCCACCCTGTACATACAAATATTTTGAAAGGTTAGATCTAGGTCTATTTAATTAATGATACAATGTGAGCCTTTGTTGAGTAAAAACGCAATCACCAATAAACTTTTAATGGTAGAAAAAATAACACACTAAAGATCTAAAGTAATTAATTTTCATTATAAAGAATAACAATCAAAAATAACCATAATTAGTTAGTTGTCACTTTGACAGTTCTAAAATTTAACTACCATTGACAAAATATACAAACAGCCAACTACCTATTTCCGTACAATACATTTTTAAGAACGACTTACAACAGCCAATTATCTCTGTACAACATATTTTTGAACACGACTGTACGTAGTATAATATAGAGGTTATAGTTTTTGTCAAATTTGCAAAGTTTGAAATTGGTAAATTGTGCGATGTCTACCTAAATGAAATCTGCTGAATATGATCTGAGAATAAATTTACCCACTAAAAAAATGTTGCAAATGGCCTTCTTAAGCAAAGATTCATATTAAAAACATGACACATTGATTTGACATTCATAAGGACAGCAACAAGGCCATGTCTCTCTGATCTAAGTTTTAATAAAATCATATTAGTAATCAACTTACTGCTATTTGTAACTTGGGTTGCAGATTTTGCTCTATACTACTATAGAGTATACAGCTATACACTTCAATGTATCGATTCCAAGCGCCATATTTAGTCATTCGTTTTTAGCTTGCATAATTCCTGTACGCTATTTACTTAATAAATCTCTTGTAATAACTTACATAATAATTTAAATTCTGGGTTTATTCTGAATTTAACTAACCGTGTAATTTATATAATAACTTACTGGCACGAAATTTATTGAAGCCGTGGTACTTGAACTTCTAGTTTTTTTCAAGATATGCATTGTGAGAACGGCCCTTGACCGTGAGTTACGTTTGATTAGATTGTTGGTTCATTTGAACCTGGTGTTTTTAAAAGACGGCATCTGGTGCCTATCTGTTTAGTAGTCATCAAGAGCCATTTCGATAATCCTACTCACGATCTAAAAACGCCGAGAGTACCGAGCTAGCCAGGACCGTATCCAACTAATTTGTACTGTGATATAGTCTAAGAGACAGAGTTAGAAAACGAGTAACAACCTGGTACTGAAAATGAAGGGTAAGTATATCCGCCCCGAGAGGTCATGAAGCTGTAAATGAGCTAAAACATGAGGTATATAGAAGGAATAAGGCAAGAATTGACATGTAAAGAAAAGTGTACGACAACGATAATTTTCATAATTTAAAAAGATGGTGCTGGGTGCTGGTGTTCCTTAAGGGAGTAGGGGATTGAATATCATCAGCCTTTTTCATAACATCTCTATTGCTAGTGGATCCGCTTCTTCTCTTTGAAGAGTGTTGAGGTATTTACGGCATCACTGTTGCCAGAGCTAGACGGGGATGTGGTGTAATGGGTTGCAGCATATTTATCGCCATATGGTAGCTACCCCTCAGGATTTAAATCGTTACTTTTGTCCACGAGTACAAGGCGTTATCATGGAGCTATGTAGTCTACTTCGTTGAATACCCATTCTCATATGTAGAACTACGCCAATACAAATAGCGAAGGGCGTGGAAGCAATCCAGTTGTATCCGCATTTTAACGTAAGAGGTGACACCGCATCTCGGATGCAGGTGGTGTAATTTCTATTGGGGGATGAGCGTACGCAAGCTTCAATTTGAAGCTCCTCTGCCCCAATAGCAATTATTTAAGACTAGCTTTTACCCGCGACTTCGTTCGCGCGAGGTTCGTTATTTGTGTATTAAATAATGTTCCGCCCCGCCCCGCCCCGTCTCGACCCTTCCCGTCCCGTCCCGCCCCTTTCCCTCCCGTCCAGTCCCGTCCCTTCCCGTCCCGTCCCGCCCCTCCTCTTCCATCCCATCCCCTCCCCTTCCATCCCATCTTTTTCCTTCCCTTTCCGTCCCGTCCGTCCCGCCCCGCCCCGCCCCGTCCCGCTTTGCCCCGTCCCGTCCCGTTTCTTCCCTTATGTCATGTTCACCGTCTTGGACTTAAAAATAAATGCCATTTTCGCAATCAACGTCCCAATAAACCTCAATAACGACACCCATATCGATTTTTAGGCTTACTTACCCCATTTCACCCCCTAAGGGGTTGATTTTCGGAAAATCACGAAATACGTGTTTGCTTATTTGTTTTTAGGAGTACTCCTACGAAGTTTCAAGTCGAAATGTCTATTTAATATTATTTTTCCATACAAAATTGGAACCCCCATTTTACCCCTTTAGGGGTTGAATTTCGAAATATCCTTCCTTATTCCTTGTATACATCATAAAGGGAACCTCTGTGCAAAATTTCAGCTTTCTAGGTCCAAGGGTTTGGGCTGGGCGTTGATGAGTCAGTCAGTCAGGACTTTTAGAAATATATATAAGAATACAAGACGCGGCCATTTATTTAGAATTATCCAACTTCACCCACATCATAACGAAAATGAAGTAAAAATCACAATGTACCTCGGATACATACATGTGTTCAGTACATTAGATTAACGGATGGAAGGCAGGACACGTAAGCTTCCATATCTACGTATTCTTCTTCGAACAACACTGAATTGTCAAACTAAAATCGTTGAAGAATTCAAACGGGCGTAGAAATTTAAGTACATATAGAGATCTAACTTCTGTCAAATTGCCAAATCGCAAGTAAGTAATGAATGACTCGGCATCTCGGGCGAACACGTTTATATAAAGTAATTTGTCAGCTGTGGTTCTAAATATAACCGGATTATTGATAAAATAATGGAGCAAGGAACAACAATGACGAATCAAGTTTCGCACTGACTTGCACAAGTGCTCTTATCTCGCGAGTGGGAGAACGAAAATTGTTATTTTTACTGTTCATCGCAAATGGGAAAGCTGCGCGTGCGGACAGGTGAGAGCATGTCGAAGTCACGCACCAGCAGTGTTGCCAGATGGTGAGGACAAAAAGTCGCCAATTTCCTGGGTTAAAGTCGCCCAAAGTCGCCAAAACTAACAATTTAAAACCACATGAAATATTTTCACTTAAGTAATAATAAACTCCGTTTACGTCTTTTTGGCATGAAGGTTGGTCATGACAGTTTCCCCAATTTAGCTGTGTAAAATTACTTTGTTATGTTTAAACGAGGTTTACATTTGGGGTTATGGTTACTAAATGCTTTTAGGTTAGAAAACATGACAAGACACCTTCAAATGCAAAGTTGCCATATTTACGCAGAATAGAAAATGGAACTTAGTCATTTTTATGTAATGTACCCAGTTTCAGTAATTGTGTAATTAGAGACGTTTTTAATTAAGTACGTGGAAGGTCTTGCAATACTTCAGATTTTAAACATTTCTCCACATGTACTATCAAAATAAGCAGTCCATCTGGCAACAATATTATTATGTTCTCTCAAGTGACAGTAAATTTGTTGGAGGTTATGCAGGTTATACGCCAAAATAAAAATTACAGTTCTGTTCATGGGCAACCTAACAACAAAAATCCAAGGCCAACCTTTATGCTAAAAAGACGTAAACGGAATATAACTGCAAACAGAAATATATTCTCTCTATATATAACATTTATTTGGAACGTAAACTTAAATCTAATAACAACACAGATAATTTATTAAACTATAGATAAATAGGCGAATTAATTTGGCATTAATTGCACACATTTTACCAACTTTTTAAAATATAAAATTTATTCAGAATGCAAACTTAAATCTAATAATAACACAAATAATTTCTTAAACTATAGATAAATAGGCGAATTATTTGGCATTAATTGCACACATTTTACCAACTTTTTAAAATATAAAATTTATTCAGAACGCAAACTTAAATCTAATAATAACATAGATAATTTCTTAAAGTAATACTTTATAAATAATTAAAAAAAAACAACAAATTTAACACTGAAGAAAACTAAATGATATTAATGCAAGGATATTCGTTTTCACTAAGCAATTCAAGAACATCACTCTCTTCTTGCTCTACCTCTAGTTGTGTATTGCTGCTGTTATACATCACACTAGCAGTAAATTTTTGTATCATCAAGGGGGTTACTTGAAAACCCCTGCAGCAAACGTTCTGGGAGTAGAGATTCATTTTAATTCTTAAAATTGAATTAAGCATCTCTGTTTGCATTTTATTTCTTGCTTTGCATTTAACAAGGTTCATTATTGAGAAGACTCTCTCCACTACAGCATTACTGCTGGGAAAACTTAAAATCATTAACACAAAATGTGTAATATTTTCAAATGCCAAAAGTCCCCCAGCATTTTTATGGTTCAGCACTTTAGGCCAAAACTCTAATGCATTTTTTAAAATAGCTTCTCCATAAATGTCTCCCCAGTTTACATCTAATAAAGAATTATATTCGTTTTCCATTTTAAATAAGTCTTGATTTGGCACCAAGTTTAAAAAAGGTAGATCGGCGAATTTATATCTATTCGCATGACTTAAGCAAAACTCAGGTGAAAAAGCTTTAATGCGTTTAAAAAATTTTAAATTATCAGGTAATCTTTTTATTACCTCAGCTAAAAGTCTTTTTATATATCTAAAACATTTTGTCTCGATAGTACATTTTTGGTCATTGCTTACATTGTAATTTTGAAGGGCTCTTATGTATTGAATTCCAAAATCAGCTTCACATGGATTTACATATGCTAATTGATTTTCAAAAGAGCTAATTATCAGGTCAACCCCATTGTTTAAAAATACAGGTTTGAAAATCTTTGAAGCCAAAATAAAGATTAATTTGGTAATATCATCATAGGCTGCACCTATATCAATATCGTTTTTTTGAAATATTATATTTAATTTATTTACTTCATAAACTATAGGATGGATAATTTTTAAAAATAGAATGTTACAATTATCATTCATCATCTCATTGATTAACCGCGCTGAATAACATTTTTCTTTATTGACAACTGAAGTAAAATGAACTTTTAATTCATCCCAATGATCTAATATTGTGTCTATAGCGTTATATCTGGCTAGCCAACGGGTGGTAGAAAGCTGTACAAAATTATGACATATTTTGTTGTTATTAAGCATATGAAACAATCTTCTATACTCTATTCTCCTAAGGGAACTGTGACTGAACCAATTGTATATTTCCCTACAGAGAAAGTCAACTGCTGCAGGCATTTCCTCCACTGCACTAGATGCTGCATTATCTAATGAATGACAAATGCATCTTATTAGTTGAATATTTGGATTTTCTTCTCTAAGCAGGGTAAAAAGGGAATGGTTTTTGCCACAAAGATTATTGGCCCCATCAGTACCTATACCTACTAAATTGTTAAACGATAATCCCAATTCTGCGACTAACAATTTTTTGACTGCAGCAAAGAGTTCATTTGCAGTCACAAGCTCTACTGCAATTATACCCAAAAAATCGGTGCATATTTTCCCCCTCTCGACATCATAATATTTGACACATAAACATAGGTATTTATTAATTGAACAATCTGTAGATTCATCAATAATTAGAGAGTAAGGAACAGTTTTAAGTTTTGAAGTAAGTTCTACCAATAAAGATGGGGCTATAACATACTTTATAAGAGTAGAACATTTTGTTCTATGCAGTTTTAAGTTTGCAAATGAGCTTCCAGTGCCCACTTCTTTAAATAGTTCACTCAGATGATCAATGCTGCGAATAGCTGAATGCATAGCAATGTAAACAGCTAATTTCAAATCTCTTCTTTTTTCTTCATTGGTTATTTGTATGGCAACATAAGAGTTTAATGTTGACTGCCTATTTTGATCTGGATTAACAGACTTCATTTGATTTGTATGAGTACCTGTGTTAGAATGTTTTATAAGGTCTGCCTTATGAGCTCTAAGATTCACTTTACAGACTTTGCAAAACGCTTCTTTCAGCATGTTGGAATCTGGTGCCTCCATTAACCATCCTATAAAATACAATAACATGGTTTATACCTGCAAACTTATACAAAATAATGTAATAACTACCTTTGGCCCATGGTTCTTTCGCCCAGCTTCCGCAATATTTTCTTTGATATTTAGAAAATTTCCCCATTTTCTACAAGTCGACAGAACTATCACTCCCACAACAACTCACATAACCTCAAACAACAACCAGCATGCGCCTTACTTTGATTTGATCATAGACAGCGATAGACATAGACAAAGTAGTCGAAGTGAGCCTTTTCCTTGAGATAGACGAAGAGCAGCGCCATCTATCTACGGTTTCGAATACTAATTGCATTTAACCATAACCAGCTTCATCTGTTTTGCGTCAGCGGGTGAATGTAGCTGGCCATGATTTAACCTGCCGCGCCGGATTCAAATTTAGATTTTTGTAAAATCCAAAACATGGACTCCAAATAACTTTCAAAAACTTGCAAAAGGTCAGAGATCGCCCAATTTAGTCGCCAGTCGCCAAATATAAAATGACGGCGCATAACGTCAGTCGAGATCGCCCAATTGGCGATAAATCGCCACATCTGGCAACACTGCGCACCAGCCACTATATTAACAGGAATCCCTCGATCAGATCAGTGTGGTGCCATCGTTGGTACGGAGTGCGCGTATGCACTAAGGATACAAAATACCGGCACGATTTCTTTCGAACTTTGTGATTCCATAAAATATAGACCTAGCTCGTCTTGTTAATCGACGAATCTAACGCGCGTGGATTGATCGTGTCTTTATACGCATAAATTCGTTAGTGCTACAACTTCATTCTACCAGTTCAGTGTTAATACGCCTACAGTCCACAAAACACCCGCTGTTGTTGGAATATTAAATCGGAAGGTGTAAGTTTGATAATATTGCACAAATATTTGCAATGGCTTAGTGAGCCATGATAAAAAAAAAAACTATCTGGCACATCTGTTTAAACAACAAATAATCGACTAAGTAAGGCAACTAACTATTCGCAGATGCTAGTTCTCGTAATTATTATTATTTCAAAGATTTACCTGCCTGTTTTTATAGCAAACAAAAAATGTGCGGCTTGTTTGGTCATCGTTAGATAATCCTTGTTTCCTTGCTATTTCTGAGAAAACCGGTCGGTTCTGAGCAAAAAATTAGGAAATGCTCGATGGGCCCCAACTTTCGCTCTGTCGTTTTCCTTTTGGTCATAAAAATACTGATATTTGCCATTACTGGGTCATATTTTACAAACTTTAAACTTTTACTGTAGGCGAAACGAATTTACGCGTATGCGATGGCTATCGCTGTTTTGAGCTGACAACAAAGTTGTGTTTGTCACCTTCAAAATGGTCTATTTGGTTTTAAACTCTAGGAAAACGACATGCCAATGCAGTTTTCATTAAAAAACATTAATTCTTAAATAACAACAGCATGCATACTTATTAGTTTTGCTATTTTAATGGCAATAGTAACTCATTAATCTCTTTCTTAATGTAAATGATTTTGCTAAACCGGAAACGATATCTTTGATTCATGCTAATTGTACGTACTCGTACATAATAACCGACTTAAAAACGCTACCAAGGTCGTCTATGCGAGAGATCAAAACATCTAAAAACAAAAAAATCAACATTCACCTACATTCTTTATCTATGACAGTGTGCAAAATTGACTTAGTTGGCAGTTTTAAATTTGTAAAACGACTGTTTTATAACATGTTTTCATTAGTTCACGTCGTCAGTAGCAACGTGTTTATTTGTCACATAGTCAGTAGCAACATGTTTTAAAATTTTTAACCACGCAAAATTACGACCGTTTGCTAGTAATCCTAATTTACATTAATTTTTTTTTATATTTACTATGCTTTCTAGATTTTATCGTAGATAAAATATTGTACGATACACATGCGTAAATAATCTTTAGTCACTCGCGGGGCTTAAAAGTAGGGCTGCAACGAGTAGCTCGCGTACTCGGTGCTCGGTCAAAGTTTTCACCGAGTAATGAGTACAGTGACTATATACTAGACAGTGTGGCCATTGGGATGTCTTCGCCGCTATTGGTCGATGCGCATATCCGCCATTAGCAGGCAAAATATTTAGTTATTTCCAGGTAGTTCCCAAAGAGGTCGGTAGAGCCTGTTCATTTGCAGAGCCAGTAGATATAGAGAGTACCGCCACGTCCGCCATGTTTGTTCCTTTGTCATATGCGTCACTTTGAGGTTTTGTAACACAATTCCGTCAACGTGACATTTATTGGCAATCCGAAATTTTACTTAAAATTGGCAAGACTGTAAGTCTATGTCAAATTCGAGGTTAGTAGGTTAGGTTTTGTTTGTTATTTGACACAAACTGATGGAAAACATAACCTGATAACCTCGAATTTGACATAGACTTACAGTCTTGCCAATTTCAAGTAAAAATTTAGACATAACTCAATTAGTCATTGGTGATGGGAACAAAAATGGCGGCGATGGCGGCATTTTCACGGATCAAAGAATGGCGGTACTCTCTATATCTACTGGCTCTGTTCATTTGGTTATAGACAAAAACAAAACCTTTCAAATCTGACAATTGTAAATTGTCAGTGTCAAATAATTCATTAGCGTCGCAAGCTGGTGAAATTTTATCATCTATTGCCCTAAAAACTGATTGATGAAAATTGTCATATTTGAAAGGTTTTGCTTTGTCCGTAACGAAATGAACAGGCTCTAGTTCCATTTGGTTTCCGTTGGTGTGTGCGCTTCTGGATTAGATGTGGATGGTGAGTTACCCCACACGCACTTAGGCCTCATTAAGTGCTGATCCCCAGAGAAGTTGTTTGGAAGCCAGTCTCGCAGTCTCATCGGCTTCCTTGCCGTAGTTGCCGTCATGTCCTTTCACCCATACAAGGGAAACAACATTATTTTTTGAGATATCCTCTAGAGCTTTACGGCGCTGCAGTACCACACCTGAGATAATTTTGCAACTGCCCAGGGCTAGTAAAGCGGCTCTACTGAAGATATCAATACATTGATTCTCGATTTTCCTTTCAAGAATTGCTTTTGCTCCATGCATTATTCCAATTACCTCCGCTTGGACGATAGTGGCTATTTTGCCTAGTGGTATGCTTTGGCAGAGGTTCACATCGTCAGAGAAAACTCCGACACCCGTTGCATGCTTTGTTTTAGATTCGCCAGTAAAGATGGATATATCTGTATGGTTGGTAAACCCGCCATTTTCATTGACATTAAATTGTCGATTGAAGGCATATTGTAGAGGGAGGTAGTCTAATGGAGCTGTCTCCTATATTAAAATGTACTGTTCTCATCGTAAGCATGTGTATTATCATTCACAGACAGGGGGTGCCACACCATGTATGCCTAAGGCAGAGTTAATGCTTTCAAAGGAAGCCTTGTCAAAGGCTCCTTCATTTTATTTTCTAGCGATCTCTCAATCCGGTTCACTACAGCATGTAGCGCCAATTCAGTAGATCTCCCTGAGGTATAGAAGAGTTGGTTCAGGTGCAATGGGTGTAAAACCAGCACCCTTTCCCGCATTTCTCTGTCACAAAGTCTCTCAAGCGTCTTTAGTAAGAGATATGTAAGACTAACGACCGGTCTTATAAAGACCACTAATCTGACGTTAACTTTAATTCGCTGTTAAAACAAACAAAAGCGCATCAAAATGTTAGTGCTTATGACATTTCATTCATTAGTAAACACATTTTGATGCGCTTTTGTTTATTTTAACAGCGAATTAAAGTTAACGTCAGATTAGTAGCCTTTATAAGACTGGCTGTAAAGGGACGATATGATTTGGCGTGGGTATAATCCGTACTCCCAGGTTTAGGTATAAAAACTACCTTCACTTCTCTCCTGCTCTCCGGTATAGGTATATCAAAAAGCGATACATCCCGGTAGATGCGCACCAGGTGAACAAGCACCAAGTCCAGTCCCCATTGCAGTAGGGCTGGATAGATACCGTCCACTCCTGGCGACCTGAAAGGGAGAAAGGAGTTTATAGCCCAGGTTACCTTGTCACCCCATACGACCTGGTTTGCCACATTCCAATCGTCCTCTGAGGGAGGTGGGATGTTGGGTCACAGAACCATAACTAAAACCGGCTGTAAACTTTGTGCAACACCTTAAAGCACAACGAACGAACGCCAATGATAAATGTCAACATCAAAACATAACACTGCACGTATAGCCAACATCAAATAGATAAAATAACTTGCGCCAAAATAATGACCATTCAAATACGTTCGATTATTTCTAAAGGCACTGTATATTTCTAGGCTCAAATTTGCCTGAAAATGGCGGCCAGCAATCGTATGGCCACACTCTCTTGTATATAGTCACTGTAGTAACGAGTACTCGGGTGCTCGGTCTTAGGCTTTAGTCAGAGTGGCTCGCACATCATTTGTAAAAACGAATAAAATTAATAAATACAAATATTTTGTAACTGACTTACAGTGCCACCAACATATTATTCATACAACAAATATTTCAAAGGCAACTTGACTGGAAGCGTTAAAATACTGCCGAGTACGGAGCCACTCTGACCTAAGCCTTATTAGTGGAGTAGATCTGGCGAAAAAGAAACCGAAAAACGAACTCTCTCTTTTCGAACATTTTTGTTTGTGAGTTTATAGAGTCGGGGTCCCTCTTTCAGATGATCATTATGGGAAGACTACCGGAGGTGCGAAGGGGGGGAAAATTACCGTTCAAAGATATGGGGAAGAGGGTTTTTCGCGAATAACTCGCTGAGTTTTATCCCGATCGGAACAGCTTATAGGAGATGAAATAAAGGGCTCGCAAATACAAACAAAATGAACTTTGGTTGGTCGAAATCGATTCAGCGGTTAGCGAGATATTGCGTTTTGAAGGTCGAAAAACTGCGCCCGGAATTTCGCCGCGGCGGGAACCTTCCGCGGGACGTGTTCGCGTTTTTCGCGGGGAAAATATTGACCTAGCGACTTTATATTTTTTCCCCTGTTAGGTAATCACAATCAAAATAGTTTCTCCAAATTTCAAGTCGCTAGGTCAATTAGGAAGGGAGGGGGAGGGAAAATAATAAAAAAACTTTGATCGGGGCGAACTTTTTTATTTATCGGCCGATCCGGGTCATCAAATTGTAAAATATTTGTTAACTTTTTCGCTACAAGATGAGTCAGGAGTGACCAAGATTTTCGCAAAAATGGGGAAATGGCGGGCAATTTTCCGATTTCGAAAACCTTATTTATTCATTTTTGCGATGAAGAAGTAGAGTAGAAGACAATTTTTTTCTGTCACCAGATTGAAATTTTTTTTCCCTTGAAAATAAGCCCTCTAAGAATCCGGTAGGACAATTATTAAGGGAGGAAGAGAGGTAAACGCGTTTTGCCGTGTAGAAGGGCAAGGGGTAGGGCTAGCGAATTTGGACAGGGCTCACTCTCAAGGGTAATAAATTACCTTTCATGGTTTTTTTATCTTGAAGCGCTATCTTGATCACGGGCTGCACGCGCGCGTGATATGTTTATCACGGCGAGCGCGAGATGCCGGCGGCAGAGCCTAGCGCTCCCTCTCCTCTTTCTACTCTCTTACAAATACATATTCAGTAGTTATATCCCTAGTGCATTCTATATATTCAGAAGCGTTCGAGAGAAATACTCGAATAATACAGAATGCACGCGGGGAATATTGCAAGACTATTCCCCGAAGAAATGTCTTCCTTTGTATTTTCTTTCTGAAATTTCTTGTGTATCTAACTGGTTTGCTCTTCTTCCCGCAAATACTCGATATTGCACTTGTGCAAATATTTGGGTATTGCACTAGTGCAAAATATTCGCTGTATTCGACTCTGATTGGTTCAAATTTTGAAAATTGATTGATGGGATTGGTTTATATTATCTGAGGGGAATAGTCACGCTCATCTCGTCTGTGTGTACCGGTGAGCGGGAACTCCTGATAAAGATATGACGCGCGCGTGCAGCTCCTGATTAAGATAGCGCTTCGCAATAAAAAACCGTGAAAGGAAATTGATTACCCTTGAGAATGAGCCCTGCCCGAAGTCGCTAGCCCTATCCCTTGCCCTTCTACAGGGCAAAACGCGTTCACCTCTCTCCCTCCCTTAATAATTGTCCTACCGGATTCTCAGGGGGCTTATTTTCAAGGGAAAAAAAATTCAATCTGGTGACAGAAAAAAATTGTCTTCTACTCCACTCCTTCATCGCGAAAATGAAGAAATAAGGTTTTCGAAATCGGAAAATTGCCCGCCATTTCCCCATTTTGGCGAAAATCTTGGTCACTCCTGACTCATCTTGTAGCGAAAAAATTAACAAATATTTCCCAATTTGAATGACCCAGACTGGCCAATAAATAAGAAAGTTCGCCCCGATCAAAGTTTTTTTATTCTTGTCCCTCCCCCTCCCCTCCTAATTGACCTAGCAACTTGAAATTTGGATAAACTATTTTGATTGTGATTACCTAACAGGGAAAATAATATAAAGTCGCTAGGTCAATATCTTCCCTGCGAAAAACGCGAACACGGCCCTCGGAGGGTTCCCGCCGCGGCGAAATTCCGGGCGCAGTTTTTCGACCTTAAAAACGCAATATCTCGCGAACCGCTGGACCGATTTCGACCAACCAAAGTTCATTTTGTTTGTATTTGCGAGTCCTTTATTTCATCTCCCATAAACTGTTACGAACGGGATGAAACTCAGCGAGTTATTCGCAAAAAACCCGTTTCCCCATATCTTTGAACGGTAATTTTCCCCCCCTTCGCACCTCCGGTAGTCTTCCCATAGTGATCATCTGAAAGAGGGAGTCCGACTCTATGAAATCACAAACAAAAATTTTCGAAAAGAGAGAGTTCGTTTCCAAACCCAGATCTACTCCACTATATATTCATTATTTGAACGAGTAACAAAAATGTATTTAAAAAAATAGAGAAGGCGTAATTTTCATCTGTATTGTTGACCAGCAACTATAGAACGAACCAACATTTGGGGAGCGCTGTCAAAAAAAAGAAACAGTATGAAGTGAGATATCATAACCATGTTACTAATAATGATCGTAACTAAATTTACTAAGATATAATTATGTAATCTGGTCATCAATAATCAAATTCAATACTTGTAATTAAGAATAGCAACGGTATGATACAAATATTCAAGTGTCTCTCCGTTTTCTGCTTTCAAAGACCTTCTTTTTGACTCAAAGACGTTTCCCGTCTCTGAAAAAAGTCTTTCACTAAAAATGGTGGATGATGAAGCGATAAGTACTGCTTCATAGCCTTGACTAAATGTGAAGAGATATTTTGATTAACTTGCCAACAATGGAATGTTGATCGTTGTTCCATCAATTATAGATAATTTCAAGTAAGTATATCAAATTTCAGTTTGCAGTATTTCCCTTGTTGATAAGACGTGACTTGAAGAGCTGAAAATTGACGCTGAAGCAACAGAAGAAAACATATCCCAAATAGAAGTTTCGGGCTTCGTCTTTTTAGTCATTGGAATAAGAGCGTTCAGTGGAATATCATCATCGCCCGAGTCAGATAAACTATTTTCTACAACATTTGGTATATTTCCTTGCTGGACATGAACATGATCTTCAACAGAACACTGATCAGCAGCTGTCTAATTGCATTTTTGTAACTGTCTATGAAAAATATATCTTTGAATCTGGGGTCTAATAAAGTGGCGATAGAATAATTGGGATATAAGTCTATGTCATTAAAACGGCTATCCAAACTTTTAATTAGACATCTTTCATTGTATGATATTAGAGCCATCTCTGAACTAAAACACCTAGTTGTCTTTTTAAAAGGCTTTGTCAAAGCATATTAAAAGATATAACATTTTGCTACTCGGCAGCCGAGTACTCGGTACTCAGCCAATGCTCTAAGTCGAGTACATACTCGGTACTCGGTCAAGTAAAAAACTAGGGCTCGTTGCAGCCCTACTTAAAACGCTCACTCACTCGCATTTTAACTCTGCCCCACTCGTGACTAAAGACTAGCTTTACGCAATTTTATCGTAAATTACTATTAATGGAAAATAAAAAAACACAGTACTATGTCATTATTACACATAAAATAGTATTCTTCATATTTTCGATGAAGAAGCCGGGTAGCGCAGTTGGGAAAGCGCTAAGCTTGAATTAAGCAAGTCCTCACTTCGAATCCCGCCATTGCTGTAAGTTTTCCGCGGCCTTGGCGATTGGAATCGGGCTCAGTGAAACCATTCACAGTTGGGCACCAAATTAACTGTGCTCTACTCAGAACCACAGACCTAAGGGATCAAGTTCAACACATCACCCAGACACAAACCTCACACAATGGTTGCTAAGCACAAAAAAAGCGTGCTCCAACTTTGTTATCCGAATTCGGGGTAAGTTGAGCATTGTACCGCCAAATGCAAGCATATGAAGCACCGCAACGTAAAATGAGGTTACCGACAATACATACATACATATTTTCGATATTATCTAATCTGTTTCTACGGTATTTTCTGAAGACGCTCGAGGGGTATTGAGAAGAATGCATATCAAAATTAATATGGTTTGCCAGGTGAATGGCCAGGCCAGCACGAAAACGACTACAAAATGGATTAAAACGCATCTTGCATTATGTTATGTTGAAAGATTTGGAGAAAGGAATGAAACATCGTCGTATTTATGTACAGTCAGCGGCGCGGGAACTAATTATGAGGGGGGAGCACATTTTTTTTAGTGCTTTAACATAACTAAGCTTTATGTTTGATTGTTCCATAACACTTTATTATTTAGCATCTATAAAGCGTCACTTTAGTCCATAGAGTAAAGTAATACGGCTGCCTGTCAATGTCCAACAGTTATATACTACCAAAATAAGTGTCATTTTATTCATATCAGGAAAGGAGAATATATTAACTGAAAACTTTACAAAAAATAAAAATGAATTCATCTTTAATACCTTACAGTAATAGGTAGTTATTTTTGGTATCGATAACGCAATTAACCTAGAAGCACACTTTGAAACTATCAAATGTTTCAACAGCAACTTGAATTTTCTAATGTGTCTAATATAAATGATATTGTAGATAAAAGGAAGTCTTCTGCAGTGCAGTCGAAGGTAAAGCTTTGCATAGCTCGTATATAATCAGACCTTATTTGACTCATCCTCTATCGCTATGCTATGCTCGCTCTGCATAAAATAGACTCGTTCAATAAAGCGCTACATTATGTACGTTATACATAAATAACTATAATAGTTACAATTAAGTCAAAATGATTTTTATTCGCGTATTGAATAGTCATAGAGATACAAAACCTGAAAGGTATACGCCATTGTTACTTTCTTTAGATCATACAATATAGTAATCATGATTTTTTGCGAACTCGAAATTTTGCGGAAATATCCGTTTTCGTGTCTTCTCGTTCAGAAAAAGTTGTTTTCGAAGTGATGTCTGTTAGTTTGTGAGCATGTAAATTTGTCTGTCAGTCTGTCTGTATCCTCTTTACGGCCCAAATGGTTTAATTTGAAGATCCCAGTCATTTTTGGTTAAAATCGGATAACCGGAAATTGTACTTTACTCTTGTTTTTTCTGTTTTCCCGGAAAATTTTGTAATTGTTGTATAAAAATTAAATTTCATACAACAAAATGATATATTGTCTAATTATATACAACTTTTGTTCAAAAAGTTTATAAGAAATAGTTTTTGAAAAAATCGCAAAATGAAAGTTTTACAAAAATTTTCTCCGAAACGAATAGGAGTAAAAATGTTTAAAACTGTACATTACTTAATTATCTAACTATAACTTTTATCAAAAAAGTTTTTTGTTAGTACTAATAGTTTTTTTAAATCGCAATTTGAAATTTTTATAAGCAGTAAAAGAAAGTCGTGTGGCGACCACACTTCCATTTTCTGTTTCATATGGAAATGCAATCTAGGGAAACCATTGACAACAAGCATTGTCACTACATTGCATTGTGTTGGTCATAAACTTCTGGTTACTATTTTTGTGGTGAGGTTAGGTTTCATGTTAATCGGTCGACACCGTAATTATTTGAAAGTATAGTTCTATTTATTATAAACCGAAATTGTCCTTAGTGCAATCCCTACCTAACTAGTTAAAACCAAATTATAAAATCACATTTTAAGTTTATAATAGCCAAAGGTACAGTAGTGTTTAAAAATGTGTTGTACAGCAACAGTTGTAAGTTTACTGGTGGTTGTGTTACTACTCAACAAAGGCTCACACTGCATGATTAACTTGGTAGATGTAGTTGTACACTTTCAAAATATTTGTACTTATACAGGGTTTTCAAAGTTAAGTCGGCACTATTGCTAACTTCGTTATTATTGGAGCTACAAAGTCAGTTAAATAGGCAAACTAGTAGTATTTTTTTCGCCAATTACGATGGTGAAAACGGAATCAAAATCGAACATCGCGTTCGCGAGTTATGTCATTGCCAGGGCCACTAGAAGCGTTTACAAGCGGGCTCAAGAATGCTTGGAGCAAGAGGGTGATGTTTTTGAGCATCTAATTTGAGTTTTGTTTTTATAAGTTCATAGAATAATAATTTGAAATAAACGATATTGTTTCACTTCATGGATATTCTTTTTAATTTCTATTTTATGAGAAGGCAAAATTGCCACTAACACAGCCACCTTGACGAATTTGAAAAATCATCAATACCTTTGTCATTTTTGACATTAGGATAAAAGGACATAGGACACTTTTTGTTCAGAATTCAATTTCCTATCGATTGTGAATATTGTATACTGAGTGTCCCATTTGAAAAAAATTAACTTTTTGATATAACTCGCGAACGCGTTGTTCGATTTTGATTCCGTTTTCACCATCGTAATTGGCGAAAAAAATACTACTAGTTTGCCTATTTAACTGACTTTGTAGCTCCAATAATAACGAAGTTAGCAATAGTGCCGACTTAACTTTGAAAACCCTGTATACAACACTTTTTTGAACTTTGTGTAATGAATTTATATTCACAAACCACAAATGTTGTACAACACCTTAATGAACATGACTGTTCAATTTAAAATAATGAAATGTCAACCTGTCGACATGCAACCTAACCTCACCACAAAAACTATAACCAGTAATTTAGGTACAACACAATGCATCCTAGTGACAATGCTTGTTGTCAATGTGGTTTCCCTAGAATTTCGGCATTTGCATTTCCATATGAAAGAAAAATGGACTAGTATGTCGAATTCTCCGCTTTCGACCTAAGAATAAAGACGGGTTTAACAAATTCTTCGTGTTTTATTTCTGCACCACCTAAAATAGAACAACGAATTTGAGCATTTCGTATAGATTAATGTGAAAACTCTTTATGTACACATTTTTCTATTGTTTTGCATTAGAATGACGTTATTTCAGCACGCTTTTTAGTCAAAATTAGAACTAGAATGAGCTTCATTCTACTTCGATTGTTGGTAACTTTTTATTTTTATATGTTTGCAGGTTACGAATAATGTCAATGTAACGTTAATGTCTTTTCTCTGCTTTTATTTTATGCTGTTAGTAGAAGTTACATTTTGTGCCAAAATGACATAACATACAACCAAAGTTGAAAATATTAAGTTTAGTTCGCACATTTAGATCTCGTCCGCTAACATAAACTACATATTATTACCAACATAAATTTCTGCAGTAAAATTTTCCAAATTATTTTTTCTTTTAATAATACCGGGTGACCATAAATGGTTGTGATTTTTTTCTTAGGTTACAAAAAAATTCAAAAAAACTAATTCAGCACTCGTTTGTTCCGAATTCAAAATTTGTGCAAGAATACATAGTTTTCTATAACTTGTACTTTAATATACTATGAAAAATCCCATAAAATATATCAGGGGGGCAAATTACACTATTTGATTCCCCCATATATTTTATGAGGGGCAATGGCCCGCCCCCTTTTATTATTATTTATTTACTAGAAAATCTCAAATTACGTATCTGTAAACTCGAAAAATTAAAACTAAACTTTTGTAAGCTATTTGCTTGTTCTAATATAAGACTAGACAGTTCACTCTCCAAACAGTCTGTTATTTTAAAAGGGGGGTTACGAAAATCAGTGAGCCGCGAATAGCGATTCACTCGCTGTGCAGCATTTATAATAGATCGCTTCACCAAGCCTAGGTAATCGGAAGAAAAAAGCCGATAACTCAATTAATGAAAAACGTAACCCCAACGGTTTAGGCACTGCAGAAGTTCTAATTATCTGGTAACTGAAGCGTGTAAAGTTACTTTTGCCAGCATGACATCATGAAAATGGAGAAGCGGTTTGCTTGATTCTGTCAACCTTCTGCATTTACGTGAAAATAACAGGCCCGCAACTCCCACTCCAGCAGCAACCTCCCTGCTCGTGGTCGAGTGTGAGACTGAACAGCTCCGCGCGGAGGAACTAATGAAATGTTGCCCTTTCTAACTGTGTAGGATCAATGGAATGCACTTGAAATTGCATACAAGAGAAAACAAACACTACCTTTCTGTATTTTAGAAATTTTTGTAGTGATGAAATCCCATATACAAATTTATCTATATTTTGTGTCTAATTTCAAAAAGTGAAAAGTTAAATACATACATACTGTAAAGTTGTTCAAAATGTTTTTATTTAAAGGAAATCTTTCATTTTTCCATTTTGGGACTGGGCAATTCAATGTTCTTGGTCGGACTTTGACCATGCAGGAGTTCTACATACATGTGGCAAACGCTCAAAAAACCCGTACCCAAATTATGTTCTTTTTTTAATACATTCAGGCAAGTAGGGCAATTTTTGTTAGCTAAATAACAGTCTTCTTGACAATAGTATTACTACATGCATAATCCAATTTCATTTAATGAAAGAATAAAAGCGGTTGTAAAGTCACATCCTTTCTATTACACAATGTATTCAATTACTTCAAATAGTTACAAAAGTTGATTATGAGACAAACATAATAAAACTGCAAAATGTTAAAAATGTCATATAATTGATTCCTGTTTCCTTTAACCCCATGTTAAATTTGTAAAAACATATTAATAAAAGCATATTACAGGTCACTTCAACGTTTTAAACAAAAAGCATTTTCTAGGATCATCTGTACCATTTCACAAGTATTACATACATATTTCGGAGTTTCACTTGAAGAAATTAATTGTATTCACTATAACTGGAACAGACTGTGGTTAAAACGTGACCATAATTATACACGATCATTTCGCATGTGGATATAATGTTCGGATATTTTATTACAAATGCAATGCATTTGCATCTTTTGATGACGTCTATTGTTGTTACACTGAGTGTTAGATAAGATGTTTGGCGTCAATTTTGATAATTTTACTTATCGATCCTCTCAAGCACCATACATATTTATCAGTTAAGAATTTTGATAATCAATCTTATTTTTAAATCTGACTTGCTCAGCGAGGAAATATTGAACTTTTCATATATTGGAATTACACAAACAATTTTGAAAGATTTCGATGTGCAATTTGGGCTAAATGTGGTGTTTAGCCAGTAGCAAAAACCAGTATTAAAATGGATTAGATAATTATAATTAGTTAGTTGTATTGGTAATAGTACCTATGAATTACACTACCACTACCATTACATAGGACAATGTAACAAAAAGCATAGTTACTATACCTCATTTAAACTCAAGTAACTGAAACTACTCACTGAAAGCAGGAATTAATTAAATCCATTGGGTGTAGCTAGTTCAATTAGTCTCTTGTGATGTTGTGATATCCCATAAATACAGATAAATCAAAGGATCTGGTCATGAAAATAAGTTTGTTAGAAAATTATCCAAAAACCTATGGATTATAGCAGCATCTCATCAGATGTAGAGTAGGATTTTGAGCATCCACATTCTTATGAGAATAATAAAAATGATCTATACGATGTATTCCTTTGTTCATGAGATTGCTGTAGTTTTAACAGGGGAAAAATAAGACAAAGTCTATAAGATCTGATTCCAAGAGAATCACGCCTATAGCAGCCAATTCTTCTTTTCCTATTGCCTAGTGGTGGTGAAACACGATTCTTAAATGTTGCAAGCAGAATGTTTTTTGCGATTTGCCATTTTTCTTACACCACCTTATATAATAACAAAGTAAAATAATGTGCCAACTAACCGATTAGATACTAAAATATATATTCCTGTTATGACAAATTCGATTTCAAAGGCTTTCACAGCCATTGTCGATAAGTTAAGGAAAATCTCTTCTACTTTAATGATAGGGTACAATCTGGGAAGTTGTCAAATTGACACAAATATATTTTTGCAAGAGCTTATAAAAACGATTACCAGGTTTAGGTTTAATTATGAGAGACTGCAAATGAACAATTTAAGTTTTTCTCAGAAGTAAAACGAGGTCTTGGATTTAGGTATCTGCAACATTTTCTCTTGTGGTGATTGTACATCCATATGACGACGTGTCATTCCTGAGATATTCCATTTTTAACCCTCCAGTACCCGTTCAAAATTGTAAGACATCAGTACCCGCTCCGGTCTCGCAGTCCGACACCCTCTGACACCTCCATAAAAATAATAAGATATCTTATGGCATTAGTTTCTTGTTCACTAACGTCTTTATAATCAGATATTTCCTGTTCAGTGTCACTGTTCATTTCCCTAGTTTCCAATAAAATATCTTCGTCAGACGATCGCACATCATTATAAAACGCGTTGTCGACATCCTCCTCCGCTATTATATCTCGCATCGTCTGTTCTAGTCGCACCTGTTCTTTCTCATAAAATCTGCCATGACTATAATAATGTTTTAGTATAACAGTGTTACTAAAAATGCCGAAAATACTTCCTTCTCCTCACATTAGTCGTATATCAAAGGTAAAAATAAAAACAACTCGGGTACCCGTTTCGGTCTCTGAAACCGAAATTATAAATAACTTTTAAACCACTGCACGCACGAACTCTAAACTGCATACGGATCTTCAATGGCAATATATAGGAAGGTAGTGAAATGGGCGGTAACCTAACGCTAGAACATTAAGTAATATACTGCATTATGTGTTTGCTCGGTCTCACAGACCGTAAACGGGTACTGAAGGGTTAAGTAGGTTTTTGTCCTGCTCAGACTCGATTATGTTCTGTCAACCATCAAGGCGTAAGTAATCGGTGATTAGCAAACTGTAGCAATTTTCAGGTGTTTACTCTGTAGATCGCTGTCGAACATAATGTTGTTTATTGCAAAAACAGATTAGATAATAATGAATGTGGCAAACATGTTATCTGTATTGATGACACATTTCTCATTTGTGAAGAATGTTGGTTTATTTTGCAATTTTTATTTTTAAATTATTTGGTCTCTTGCATAGATGGCCTTGGTGGCGCATTTTAAATCAGTTATGTACAATTAAGAATCAAAAATATCGTTTCCGGCTTCATAAACTATCTGCCTTTAAAAACGAATGAGTCACTATTGGTATTATCAGATGACCCTGTTAATGTTTGAATTTTGATAAACGGTTCTTCTTTTACATGTGCTTTGTTCGCAACAATGAGAAAAGCAATGCAACACGTACTGCTTTTACTGACTAGATTGGAATTGGAACTAAATTTACATTTTTTTTTATATTTTGACTTCGTGGAAAATCATTTTTTCTGAAGGAACTAGAAATAAAGACACTTTTGGAAAAAAAGGCGGTTTTGGCTCGTAGAAAGGTTGTTCTTTCCTGATCGATAGGAATGGCTTATAAAACGACACTTTGTGTGATTGATAAAAGGTTCTCAACCTATATTAAGTGGAAAACAAGAGAAATATATATTATAAAATATATTATTCTTATAGATAAATGTATGTTGTGTCTGCCTGCGTGTGTCACTTTTTCATCATCATAGTCACCTTAATTCTTACAGAGTACTTGTTTAGTTAACTAATGTCATGCATTCCAAACTTTTAAACAAAGCTGTTTACAGTAACCTGTTTTTGGCCACTTTCTCCATGATATTGAATTGCCTGAGATACCCTTTTGACTGAGGTCGACGCTTCCTTTTTTTCCCTTAACACATTAATCGCGGCATGAATGGTGTGCTATGCAACGAAGAGGGAATGATGTCGCAGCATAGCTAATCTGCCGCGTGGCGGTCAACGTGTTAAAGAGTCTTTATCAAGTGGTAATTTTAATGACAACAGTTTATGTCTCAGACTGGCTGGCATAAAAACGTCTAATGAAACGATATAGAAAATTTTAGTTATTACATATTTTAATTATAATCGTTGTCAGCCTTATTAACATCCTCTCTGCAGGGGCATTGGCCTGTCTCCTTTAACGACTTTTTTAAGGCATTAAGACCTCACTGTTGTCAAAGCCAAATTGGGAAATCACAGTGAAGGCTATTGGAATTGCTGGGGTTTGAACCCAGATTTTCTGGCCAAAAATTAATATTTCAATCAGTATTGTTATTTTCATCAGTTGTCAAGGGTTTGTTAGTCAGATAAAAATGTATGTAATAATAATAATAATAATATTTATTTTCAAAATATGTACAACACACTGTAAGTTTTACAGTGAAGAACATAGAATGAAATAACGTCAACCAAAACACTTTATCTTAATTAACATGTCACAACTTTTAATTGAAATATTCATCTAGTGCAGGGGTGGCAAACCAAAATAATTTGGGCACGACATTAATTAAGGAATTTAGGTACTTAATTGAAACAATTTATATTTAACAATGAATTGAACATGAAGCTTCAAGAAATAAAACAATTATTGTTATGATAGATCTCATTCGTGCTTTTGTGCTTTTGAGGCTAAATTGCCAGATTTAGTAACGATATTGTAACCAAAAACTATAAGTATTTCCCAAACTTAAAAAAAAACCACCAGAGATTTGGATTTACGTGAAAAAAAGTTACTGAAGAGTTTAATTCGGTAATTAATTCTTCGATCAAAAAATTTTTATCGAGATTTTCTCAGTTGAAAGAATTATCGAAAACACTGAAGTTTATTATGTATCCTGATGTGACTTCACTTGATAAACTGAACTTGGACAAATTTCATTGGTTGGAAATTGAAGAAATTGAAATGCAGCTGATTGATTTCCAGTCTAGTTTAATATGGATCCAAAAATGTATCGAAACAAAGAAATAATTGGAATTAAATGAAATAGAAAGACTATCTGTATCAGGTAATATGAGTAAAAATGCCAATATCAAAATTATCAAAACTTGGAATTCAATTCCAGACACATTTAGCTGTCTGAAGAAGCTGGCTTTTGCTATCTTAACAATATTTTCATCTACCTATGCCTGTGAGTCATTATTTCCACATATGAATAACATTAGACTCGCTTAGAAGCCGTTTGTCAGCTTGCATTCTGCTAAAAGTAGCAAAGTATGAAGCTAGTATAAGTTACTTAGCATCTAATTTGCAACAGCAGAAGTTGCACTATTTTCTTCTTTCATTTAAATAAACATAACGTTACTATTGCTGTACAAAGTGTATATTTTCGGTTGCAAATAAAGAGTTTTAAGTTGATAGTATTTAGTGTTATTTTTTTCCTCATTAATTATTAATAAGATTGTTTGGTGGCACGTCATGGCCTCATTAAACATTTTTTTAGAAAAAATGGCACGTAGATGAATAAAGGTTTGCCACCCCTGATCTAGTGAATATGGTTCCATTTCAATTAATAATTTTTTGACCATTTTTTAAAAACTTTTACAGCTGTCTGAAGTTTTTATCTCATTTGGTAATTTATTAAACAATTATTAATCATACAAGCTAAATAAATAATTTAATAGTTTTTTGTGTGCAATTTGTTTTAGTGGAAAAAATATATATACCTCCTTCCTTAAAGAAATTAAGAAAATCCGTTAAAAAAAATTTTTTTTTCATTCTCTTGAATAAAAACAAACACAGATTTTTTAACCCCAGTCTAACTGCTACATCTTTTTAATGAGGACAACGAATATAAAATATCAAATTTACAGATATTATAAGTATTTTCTATCACTTCTTTATGGAAAATTAATTAAAAGATTGGAAGTATAGACCAATACAAATGGCAGCAATTGGGAGAGATCTTTTGCCAGTTGTGGAAGGATGCGGTTTGGAGAAAGATAAAGAGAAGTATAGATTCTTACTTTACCAATTTTTCAATTTGTACAAATAACAGAATTCAGAAGTACTATAGATTACAGATTATCGTTTAAATATTTGTTTAAATTAAAACAGTTCCGACACAATTTGTTAAAAACCCCTAACCACACGTTTAACAACCACTAAATACTATTTCAACAGCTAAGCTGTCATCCTCAATAGCCTTGAAAAGAGACTAACCTGACAAAGTTGGTCAAAGATATGCTCTTCACTAAATCACCAGTGAAAGTCAGCACTCCCGCACATTCCTAACGTTATTTATACTATCTGACCAGGAGAGTGTGCCCTATGCGAACAATTAAACTTCAACAGAGCGTAAAGATCAAAGTGTTCAAAATGGTCAAATTTTCAAAAGAATTTAGCTGCTTTGTTGAAGTTAACGCCTTTACAATTTTTAAGTCAGTTTTTGTAATACTATGACGTTTCGTAAATATGCTAGGCAATACTAAATTTTTTTTAACAAGTTTTCTCTAGGACCTTTGTAGCTGAGTGAAACAGAATTTTGATGTACTTTTTGTTGGGTCTTGGACTTCTAAGACTGACGAGAGTTGTGAAATTTTGAACGTGCAATTTTGGTTTTTGTTTCCTAATCAAATTGTTGATAATTGTAGAAGAGAAACCTAAACAAAATTTATTTATTTATTGTAAGGCAAGAGAAACGGGAATCAAAACCCAGTAATATTGCTTGCGATTCAAGTACACATTACAAAAAACATCATATGCAATATACAGGGTGTTATGGAAATGAGTGCAAAACCAGTGATAGAGCTCACCAAAATGAACTCCTTTTCTATTTATCGTTTTTCATTTAATCGCATAATTTTTCAATCATTTATCTCCCCTAAATTTGACGAGCCGCATGGTATAGTATTCCAACCACAAATTGGAAAGCTATTTAAAATCAGGCCAGCATTGAGAACAGTAAGTCACTTCGTAATTTAATTCATAAAATTACTGTTTGATTGTCATTCAGTGACACTTCGATAATAACCTTCAAATTTGAGAGATGCATTGAGAAGTTTGGAAGACATATACGTTTTTCAACGTTTTCTATGCCACTATACTGTTTTAAAAACTCAACTAGTACCTACTTAAACCATGCACAATGTTACAATACCTTAACAAAACAGTTACCTACATGTACAATTTGCAGATGAACTGTCATTACTTGAAAGCTGATTGACATTAGAATATAATTAACTGAGTGTATGAAACCAACTTAGACATGACTTACACTTTTCATGGCGTATTGGATTTTAAATAGCTTTCCAAATTTTGGTTGGAATACTATATGCAAATATAAGGTAAAGGTGAACGACACAAGTTCTTGCACAACAAACATGTGGTCAATAACTTACCTACCTCAATTGATAAAGTACGTTGGTGACCAGATGTTAACTAAAGGTTTTATCAGTAACTATGCATTTTTTGTTGGTTTGCCTATCAAAGAAATGTTTTTTGTGTTTTGTGCCATTGAAATAAAATATTATTCCATAGGCATTTTTAAGGTGGGCATACACGATACGGTTTACCGGAAGGCAGGCCTTCCGGCTTGTAATCCGGAAGGCAAACTGTATTGTTAGTGGATACATCGGCCGGAAGGCGAGCCCTGAACTCTCGGCCTCCCGAGAAACTGTCAACACTTGAAATTTTGCCTGCCGGCTTTCCTTATCGCATACAAGTCGGAACGTGTATGTGCAAGTTGTGGGTACAGGCCGAGAGTTAGCGTGATGACAGAGATTTTATTCAGTAGTACCGGGTGACCATAAATGGTTGAAATTTTTTTTGTCTTAGGTTGGCACTGTTTATGTTGGTGGCACTGTAAGTCTATATCAAATTAAAGGTTAGCAGGTTAGGTTTTGCGTCAGTTTTGACACAAACTGACGCAAAACCTAACCTGCTAACATAGATTTACAGTGCCCCCAACATAAACAGTGCCAACCTAAGAAAAAGAAATCACAACCATTTATGGTCACCCGGTATATTATATTTTACCGTGGTTTGTTCAACTATCTACCTATAATTTAATAAAAAATTACCGATATGAGAACGTGGTCCCATGAATTCCAAACAGAATCTATTGAGCTATACAGCTCTCTGCCTTGTTTGTATGATATAAAAAGTAAGCAATATTTAAATAAACCAATCGTAATTCGTATATTAGGTCGATATGAGAATGCTCTTGTCGATTTCTTAACCACTGTTTCACCCACTTTGAACGTGTGCGCTCTTCATCTTTTTTCGGAAGAATGGAACTGCCAATCCTATTAAAGATCATTTTTCGAAATCATATTATCAATATGACCTTTTCGCTATTCTGAACACTTTAAAAGACTGACCAAAATCCTGCGAGAAAACGTAATGTGTATGCCTGCGCCGGGGGTACAGGTTTAGCCTTCCGGATTGCAAACCGGAAGGCCTGCCTTCCGGTAAACCGTATCGTGTATGCCCACCTTTAGAGTAAAATTGTTTTGAATTTTAACTCAGTTTTGAGGGCGTTTTCGAAAAAATTATAAATGGAGAAGTTGTTCAGTTTAGCGAGTTCTATTACGGGTTAAAATATTTCTCATTTCCATAACACCATGTATAATAATTACGCTAATGCTAATATAAACATAACAGTATCATACAATGTAGTGTGTTGCGTGGTGTATAGCAAGACGTAAAGCGTGTAAGATGCGAAGCTTAAATATAAATCGTAATGCGTAATGATGAGTTTGTTAGATTAACTACTCATTGCATGTCCCAGAATTGCTTTCAAAGGTCTAATTGTTCGAAAGAAGGAGGCACATTTGGCTTTCAAAAAATTTGGGTCACCGTTGTACTATACATTATTTTCTAACTTGAGGCGTATCTGTAAAGTTACCGCGAAAAGAGATTTCGTAGCGCACAATGATAATATACAGAACTTCTTAACGTTAAATCCAAAAAACTTCTGGAGGTATGTAAATTCAAAAAAAACCAGCAATACTTTACCTAATATGATAAGCTTGAATCATGTGTTGTATAGCGACACTGCTTCTATTTCGAATGCATTTGTTAATTACTTTTCTACATTTTACAGGACCTCCAACATTCAAGTTGACATTGATTTCTATGACCAGACTCCGTATAATATAAACTCAATAGAGCTATCACTTTCCGACATATTGCAAAAAATGAATGAACTTGAAATAAGCAGGAGTGCGGGGCCGGATGGTATCCCACCTATCTTTTTGAAAATATCGAACTTTATTTTTGCTCAGCTTTTAAAAATCTTATTTGACAAATCGCTTGCTGAAGGCTCCTTCCCTACGGAATGGAAGTCATCATTTATAACTCCTATACATAAGTCAGGAGATAAAAACGAAATTACTAATTACCATCCCATTTCGATTTTGAGCATCATTCCGAAACTATTTGAATCCTTGATTACTGATAAATTAAAGGTTAAAATTAGTCCCCATCTTTCTGAGAGGCATTTTGGTTTTATGAGCAAGAAAAGCATCGACACAAACTTGATATATTATACGCAATACATACTCGACTCATTGAATAGAAAGAACGAAGTGGATAGCATCTATACGGACTTTAGTAAAGCGTTTGATTCAGTGAACCATACCTTACTATTGGCAAAGCTACAAGCGTTTGGGATATCGGGTGCTATGTTGAGGTGGTTCTCGAACTATCTCACATACAGAACTCAGTATGTGAAAATCTCTAATGTCTGTTCAGATGGTTTCACTGTTCTTTCGGGAGTACCACAAGGCTCACATTTGGGACCGCTCCTGTTTATTATCTTCATTAATGACCTGCATTTGGTGTTAGATGATGTGGAATACTTATTGTTTGCTGATGACTGTAAAATTTTTAAAAGTATAGTTGACAACTCGGACTTTGAAATTCTACAGAAAGCGCTACACCGCTCTTTTGATTACACCATAAACGATGCTTCTTTAACCCGAGTTACATCTATACGTGATCTTGGTGTCATTTTTGAATCAAAAATGACATTCTCTCAAAAACATAGAATTTACAGTCAATAAGGCAAACCCACTGCTGGGTTTTGTTCGAAGAATTTGTTTTGAATTTAATTCCGTTGCTGTCCTAAAGTCACTATCTTATGATTGTGCGTCCTATACTGATGTTTGGTTCAGTGGTCTGGTCTCCTAGTTTTAGAGTTTACGTTGATTCATTGGAGACAGTACAGCATAAATTTTATAGAATAGCAGCCTTTCGATTGGGACTACCGAACCCATTCATTAACCATAATTATAGAGAAGTGTCTACAGCCTTACAGATCCCCTCATTAGAATCTCTTCGTAAATGTTACGATCTGCTGTTCCTTTACAAATTAGTAAATAGCCAAGTTGACTGCCCCCTTCTGTTGAATCAACTTAATCTCAGGGTTCCTAAACGTTCATCGAGAATCACTAATACCTTCGTTCTATCAACCTACTTATCATCGTACACATTAAACAACCCTTTAAGTCGCATCTGTAAGTTGTGCAATGATCTCTCTTGTGATGTTCTGGATCCAAGATTTAGTCATTTTTATAATTTAGCCAGAAACGTCACTTTTGTATTTGAGTAAGAAAGCAATGTCCACTTTTTCAATCAGTAGTAATTTTTTATTCTGTACTTTGTGTTTTGTATTTTCTTTTTTCTGAAAAGGACTATCTCCGTTTATTATTGAAATAAAATAGATGGAAAATTCTATGAACAGCACGAAGGAACAGCAAGGGGAAACATTCTATGAACAGCACGAAGGAACAGCAAGGGGAAACAGCCTTTCCCCTTTCGTTGCTGGAAAATTCTATGAACAGCACGAAGGAACAGCAAGGGGAAACAGCCTTTCCCCTTTCGTTGCTAACTTTTTTTTTTTCCTTTAGTCTTTGTGGGGCATCAGCTGCCTTGGCTATAAATAGTTCCTTCTCTTTCCCTAAATTAGAAAGAAAAGTTTAGCTTGCTGTAGGAAGTGTATGAGAACAGCACTATCTATATTTTTTAATTCTCTCTCGAATATCGCTCGAATCCCTCGGTACTGGTTGCATTCTCGCAATATATGATCCGCTGTTAGTGACACGCCGCGTTCATTGCATATTGGTTTATCTTCGGCTTGTAGTAAATGCTTAGAGGTTAGGCGTGTGTGACCGGTTCGAACTCTGGTTAACACCACTTGACTTTTCCTCGATAAACCAGTGGGATATGAAAATATGCCCAATTCAGGTAGAAACGTTTTGAGGTATGTATTACACTCGTTCCACCGGTCTTGAAACTTGGATAGCATCCGTTGCTTAATTAATATAGCTGCAGGTCCCTCATATTACAAGTATCGTCAGTGACAACGTTCACACCATCTGCAGCATCTTTTACGGCGGAGCTGCATTTTCATTTCCAATAATTCCCACATGTCTCGGTATCCATATAAACGTGAGTTTTTAATTGGAATGTAGCAGTTGGTGGCATACGGCTCTTATATTTACAATTATCGGGTCTGTTGCAAAACGATTCTTTAAAGCCTTCAAAACTGATGAGTCAGTGCAAATGACAAATGCAGAGTGATTAGCTTCCATACATAAACGTAGTGCTGATAGTATTGCAAGCAATTCACTAGTGAACACGCTAGTATAGGATGGGAGAGAACGTTTGATGATTAAATTTCCATAGACTATTGCGTATCCAGTACCTGTGTTAAACTTGGAGCTATTCGTAAAAAGAAAGTGGTAATTACCATAATCTTGTGCCAGCAACAGATAGAGTTGCTTAGGTACGCCTGGATTAACTTCTCCTTTATTGACCTGTTGCAAATTCAATCTAATTTCAGGTACGTTGATTAATCATGGTGGCTCTGGCTCTGATGTTCCATATAAATGTAGAGAATGCTTTGGTAGTTGTAGCGTTCTTATTATTGCATCTGATCGGAATGCACAGGACTTGTGCCTTGTCTGTTCTTCTCTATACCAAGCAAAAAACGTGGCATCTTTACATGTCTAAATTTGAAACTGATTTTAAGAGTAATGCAGAGTATTTCCCAAGGATTTGGTGTGGGTATGTGGACGACATTTTTGCTGTCTTTGATTTATCTAAATGTAGTATTGATAATTTCTTGAATCAGTTAAATTCTAAATTTCCTAGCATAAAATTCACGTATGAATGGAAAACGAAAGACAACTACCATTTCTGGATATCTTATTAATCTCAATCTCAAAGGCCCGTCTCTACAGTCCATTTTTGAACATAGGCCTCCCTCATCTTATTTAATCGGTTTCTATCTTTGGCTTCTCTTGTCCAATTAAGTCCCGCGGTCAGTTTCAGGTCGTCAATCCAACGCATTGGCGGGCATCCTCTTTTTCCTTTGCCATCGTATGGCCTCCAGTGCAGGATAGTATTATTCCATCTCCGATCTTTACATCTCGCTATATGTCCAGCGAAATTCCATTTTAACATAGTGATCGTTTCGATGGCATCTCTTACACCTGTAGTTTTCCGGATCCAAGCATTGCTCTTTCTATCACTCAAGCATATTCCGACCATTTGTCTCTCCATGGCTCTCTGTGTTACTGTTATTTTCTTGAACGTTTGTTTTGTCCAGGTCCATGTTTGGCACCCATATGTCAATACTGGGAGTATACACTGATCGAATAGTCGTGCTCTCAATCTTAAGGGAATGTTTCTATTTTTGAGAGTGTGTTGAAGTTTCCCGAATGCGCTCCAAGCCCATCGTTTTCTTCGATATATTTCTGTGGTTTGATTCTCTCGATTTACCTGTATTTGGTGACCCAGATATATATAGCTTTCGACATTCTCGATGGGGCAATTCCTAATTGTTATATGTGGATCTTCTTTACACATAACTTTTGTCTTATTCATGTTCATTGTCAGTCCTACTTTACTAGCTGCTTTGTCTAATTCTTCTAGCATTTCATGTATTTCTACTGGGTTATCTGTTATTATTACCACATCATCGCGAACCTCAAGTTGTTCAATCTGTTACCATTTATAAGTAAGCCTTTATCATACCATTCAAAGTGATTGAATATTTCTTCAAGGGCTAGATTGAACAGCTTCGGCGAGATAGTATCGCCCTGTCTAATTCCCCTTCCTATTTTAATTTCCTCTGTATTCTGGTGCAATTTAATTATAGATGTCGCATTTTTGTATATGTGTTTTACTATGTCTATATATATGTGATCTATGCGTGCGTTTTTCAAGCTGTTAATCATCCAGTGCTCCAGGTAATTAAACGCTTTGTGAAAGTTTGATATAAAAAATAAGCAGTATTTAATTCAATTGGCTCCAATCGTAATTCGTGTAATAGGTCGATATGAGAATGCTCTGTCGATTTCTTAACCACTGTTTCACCTACTTTGAACGTGTGCGCCTCATCTTTTTCATTGTCTTTTTTCGGCAGCAATGCAACTGCCAATCCTATTAACATAAGATTATTCTTCGAAATCATATTGTTACGATTTATCTTCTGAGCTATTAAAAATTATACGCTGCTTCTTGTTTTAAGCATTTATTTACAGCAATTTAATTTAACGATTTACAAAAACACAAGAATTATTTATACACTAACAGGAACTATTTCTAACAACAAATACACTTTATTTATTTGCATACGACTTTAACATGAATGATTTATATGGCTAGATTTATTTACACACGAGTTATTTATATGGCAGCTTCGCGCACTTCAAGCTAGATTCGGACTGCCCGCCTTCCCGCTGTGCTGGCTTATAAATTCGCCTGGTGAGTCATTCTGGAAGCGTCGAGATATTCTCGACTATTCTGGTGTTACGCACCGACCGAAACATCTGAATATGAACAAAAAGAAGAGTTTTATAATCAGCTAAATGAAATTCTAAGAAAGACAGATAAGACAGACATTATGGTTCTAATGGGAGACTTTAACGGCAGGATTGGGAAGGAAAATGAAAATATTCACATATAATTGGAAATCATGGAATTAAATCAAAATGAAAAATTACTGATAGAATGTTGTGGGATACATGGATTAGTTGTCGGAGGTATACTTTTTAACCACAAGAAATGCCACAAGGTGACATGGACATCGCCAGATACAAGAACCGAAACACAAATCGACTACATTTGCATCAGTGCAAAGGACAGAAGCATACTACTAGATGTGCGAAATAAAAGAGAGGCAGACACAGGTTCCGATCACCACCTGATAGTTGCCAAAGTTCGAATAGCTAGTGGGAGAGCTAAAAAGGAAAAGACAGGCTACCGTATTAAAAAATTCAACATAGAAGAAATAAATGTTGATGAAAAAATTTAACAAAAATTAATCGAACAAATTGTACAACATATGGAAAAAATTTACTTTGAAAATGCTTCGGTGGAAAATATATGGAACAAATTCAAAGAAACATATCGAGAGATCCAAAAAAAACTGTTCCTCAGCAGGCTGTGGAAATTCAACGTATGAATAATATGTTGGTGACACTGTACCTCACTGTCAAATTCGAGGTTATCAGGTTAGGTTTTCCATCAGTTTTGACACAAAATGACGCAAATCCTAACCTGCTAACCTCGAATTTGACATTGACGTACAGTGTCACCAACATATTATTCATACGTTGAATTTCCACAGCTCGCTGAGGAACAGTATTTTTTGGATCTCTTGATATATACATACATGCACAAAAACATCAAAAACAAAAGGAAAACAGAAAGCTGACTGGATGAGTAATACCACTTGGGAAAAGATTATAGAAAGAAAGCAGCTAAAGATTAAAAATTGCAAGCACAAGAGGATGCAGCAAAAATAGAAATCCAAAGACAATACCGAGCAAAAATCAAAGAAATCAAAAACAGCATAAAGGTAGACAATCGTAAACAAATAGAAAACCTCGTCACACAGGCACAGCAAGCTGCAAACATAGGTAACAGCAAAGCCTTATACGAAGTAATTAACAAGTTAGCAGGAAAGCGGAATCAGACTACAGACATACCTGTCAAGAACGCGGAGGGTCAAATTTTAACATCAATAGACGAACAGCTAGAAAGATGGCGAGAATACTTCAATGAAATAACAAATATAAAAAATGAAACTTTTAGGCATGCGCAGGAAGGACAAATAGAAGAATTATAAATAGATATATCGCCCCCTACAAAACAAGAAATTTGCATGATAAAAATACATATCCCTTCCGCCATCGACATATTACACCCGCTATTCAGAAAAATCTGGCAAGAAGAAGTAATTCCATCAGACTGGAAAGAGGCAATAATAGTGAAGATTCCAAAAAAAGGGAACCTAAAGAACTGTTCCAACTGGAGAGGGATAAGCCTATTAAGTGTGGCAAGTAAAATATTTATCGTTTATTAAAAGTAATACACAAAGATATTCGCTGTGAACAGGCCGGTTTTAGAGCTAACCACTCCTGTATTGATAATATTTGCACATTAAGAAAAACAATAGACCAAGCTGAAGAATTCCAATCACCTCTGTGCCTGCTGTTTATCAATTTTGAAAGAGCATTTGATTCTGTAAACAGAGAATACATATGGGCAACTCTTCAGCAAAAAGGTATCCCAAATAAAATAATCCAACTCATAAAAGCTGCATACACTGACAGCCAATGTTGTGTGCTACATAAAGGAAAATTGACTAAAAGTTTCCCTTCAGAGACAGGTGTTTGCCAAGGTTGCATTTTGTCACCACTACTTTTCATTATTGTCGTGAACGAAATCATTGAAAATACATGTAAAGACAAACGAAGAGGCATACAATGGAATTTAACAAACACATTGGAAAGCTTGGAGTATGCTGATGGCGTGTGCTTATTGTCAAGTGGTTATGAAACAATGCAAAGAAAGTTAGTGGCCCTGGAACAAGAAGCAAGTAAAGCAGGATTAAAACTTAACCTGAAAAAAACCAAGTTGATGACTATTAATCTTAAAGATCAAGCTATAGTTTACAACAACCAAACTATTGAAAGAGTAAAGTGGTTTACCTATAAGCCGTTCACGATCTTTTTGGGTCAGGTGAGGCTATGACCATCTAGTAATTTTGTTGGCAGAACCTTTGTTGCAACTAAACTCCCTCATGGAAATTGACACTTTTTGTGTTAGGTTAGGTTGTTTTCAGTTTAAGGTTATATTTTCTGAATAGGTACATTGTTGCCGGATATTCTCTAGTCTCCACATCGACTCGCGTTCTTTTAAATTTGGTCTGTCCTTTTTAAATTGGAAGTAGCATCGTTGAATGGAAATTTTTTGTTGTAACACAATTACTTTGGGTATTTTTACTTTTCCTTTGACGAAAATTAAAATTATTTTTACACATTTGATAAATCATTTATTTTCTTACGAATATTAAAATAATAAATCTGGCAATGTGGTGGCAAGAGAATGTCGAACAGACACTGACAGAAAAAAAAAGTTGCATCCGCTACATCATTGAATCAGTTTGTCCAACATGAAAAGAAAAAATCATAGCCAACTCTGTCCCAAAAAGGTCGTGAACGGCTTATACCTGGGAAGTGTTCTCACAAGTGAAAGCAGTGCAATAAAGGACGTCGAATGTTGAATAGCATAAGCTAGAAGCGCATTTCTTAGTATGAACCACATATGGGGAGCATCTAGGCTAAAGCAGAAGACAAAAATTTAGGTTTTCAACTCGACAATAAAAGCAGTTTTACTATATGGATGCAAATCGTGGTGTGAAACAAGCGAAATAAAATCGACACTACAAACTTTCATTAACAGATGCCTAAGACACATATTAGAAATACGATGGCCAAACAAAATTACAAATCAGGAACTGTGGAAGAGAGCGCAGCAAGAAAGTACAAATGTCGAAGTACGAAGATGTAAATATGGATGGATAAGCCACACACTAAGGAAGACCACGAGAGAACTCAGCAGAGCCGCTCTGGAATGGCACCCCCACGGGAAAAGGAAACAAGGACAACCGAGGAAAATACGGAGGCGCACAGTAGAAGAGACGAACATGACAATAGGACAAATGAGAAAGATCGCAATTAACAGGGGTCAGTGGAAGAATTTTGTCAACACCCTATGTCCCTCAAGGGAGTAATGGGATTAAGTAACTAAGTAATTCTGGCAAATGCTGACGGATCGCCCGCATTAATCCCGAGGTCGTTCTCGAAGGCTGACTCATCAGTTTGCCCGCGACCCGGCTCAAGGTCGTTACAATATTATCAATATGATCTTTTCTCTATACTGAACACTTTATAAGACTGACCAAAATCCTGCAAGAAAACGTAATGTGTATGCCTGCGCCGAGGGTATAGGTTTAGCCGTCCAGTAAACCCTTCTGGTAAACCGTATCGTGTATGCCCACCTTTAAAGGCGGCTTTACATTTGTATAGTAGATAAAGCAAGTTACTAATCAAAGTAGCCAAAATTTAGTAGTTTAGTTAAGCGAGCACGTTTACACACATCCTATAACATAAAATCGGTAGTCTTTTTCTTTCTTTGTATGTTTGTTCGCTATCTCCTCCGCAGATACTGGACCGATTAAGTTGTATGATGGCTTAAAGTTTGCAAATTTTGAGACTTAGATTGTAGGCTAATTTTTATTTTCAAAAAAGTACGAACACGCTTTAATTTAATTAAATCCTTAAGTAGCGGTGAAGCCGTGGCCTGTTAGCTCGGGTGAATCACTATATATTATCATAGTAGCGCCCTATTAAACGGAGCAGAAATGGCTTAGTGATAGAGTGCTTGCCTGCCACGCGGGCAGCCCGGGTTCGATTCCAGTCCAAAGCAACCTTTTTTTAAAATTTATATTAATGAATCTCTCTTAAATTAGCGAACAGAAGCGTGGGTGATTGACTAGTTTTAGCATAATTAAATAACATCACTGCTTCCTGCAAGAGGTAGTGATAACATACATGCCAGATGTGTATACATGACCACACAATTCTACACGTGAACGCAGCTGTGCAGTTTGAATTCTCAGGCATGCGCACGAGACGCGTAGTAGTACTCAGAGTGAGACTATGTCGGCGCCGTAATGTTTTTGCCCGTTCCCAGGCCCTACTAGCAATATACTACTTTAAATAAAGAAAGATCAAATAAATTTACAATTACAGTCGCCTGTGATTCGTGTTATATGTTTGGCAGTACTGAAGTGTATTGTCAGTCTATGTCAAATTCGAGGTTAGTAGGTGTAATGTAGCATGCTGTGAGAATGCTTAATTATTTTCAATTAATATCAAGATATCAAAAGGGTATCATGTGATAACAAGTGTAAGAGAATAACGGGTGGCAGTAAATATAAGCAACCAAGAGGTTGTTTACAAGGGTTGAAAAGTTTCTATAATTTAAAGATTATCAGTCAAAATATTCACATTAAAGGTCGAATAATACCTTTAATTGTGAGGATATAATTCAATTTGATACGTGTTAGTAAGAATAGCCTTCTGCACGATCAAATACTGACCAAGGGGTCAATATTAGTCTTCACATAGTGAGTTGGAGATTTATAGAAGCCATTTCAAGTGGTCATTGGTTTACAAGCCATCAGTTTAGTGAGTGTTTGTGTGTTGGGCATGCTGCAATACCGTTTTAAGAAAATATTAAACGGTCAAGTCTGCCTACAACGAGCTTTTATGGGTCATCATCATCTTCAAGTAGGTGTTTGACGACTTCGATCAGTGTGAAACTGATATTAGAGCAACATCCCAAGTACGAGTTTGGCTGTTGAAGGTTAGTGTATTCTAGTAACAGTTTGGATACGGCAAATTTAGAATTTAAAACTTGTATTTAGATTTAGAGAATCTTAGAATATTAAGTTTTCTAAATTAATATTGTGATTTGAGTACTCGACGGTTTCGATCTTTATAATTAGAAATTTATCATTTTGGTCTAGTTATTTTAAAAAGTATTTTAACCTCATTTATTGGAACTTTCATTTAATTAAATAATTTTGACAAATTTAATCTGACTATTAATTTGTAATGTCAATTCAAACGTTTAATACACTATAATAGTTAATTAGATTCAAACTCAAGTACTAAGAGTGTGATTTAAATAATCCAATTAATATTTATTTGTTCATTCAAAGTACAATTCATTAATACAGTATATATATTTGACATTAACTCATTCAGCTGGGAAATACAGAGAGTCTCAATTGCTAAATAAGCTGGCTAGCCGAGGTATATTTAAACATGACATAATTTCAAAGTCAATTATGAAAGTATGATATATGTCAATATATGATTCAGTTGAAAGCAACAAGGTAAGTGAGAATTATATACATTATTATTGATATTACTTCTGTGAATTAAGCAAACAGGGTAGATATCACTAATTTTTATTATACATTAAAATCTCCTACAAAAGGGGTGGTGTAAATAAAATTGACGCGCAACGTGAGGCTCGAAAGGAAGTTGTAATAAATTTAGCTCCACAAAGTGAGATACAAAAGATAAACAAATAAGATTGTAAAATAATTGGTATCGATCAACGTGAGGGTTCGAGGCATTTAGAAGAGAGGATACGTATATGAATTTGCGGTCGGGTTTTAGAAAACCAACAAGGAAATTAAAGAAAATGGATGGACTTCAATTAGAACAGGGTGATAACGTAGTAAATACGGAAGGACGTCAAATGCAAGAAGCTAGTACATTAGTCAGTGCATCAAATGACAGCAATATGATGCGAATGATGCAAGAAATTTTAAATAAAGTATCTGCAGTAGAAAACACAAACCAGGAAATTAGATCTGTAGTTGAAGACAGCAATCAAGAGATTGTAAATAAGGTGATTGAGGTGGAAACTGCAATGTCAGAAAAAATCGATACAATTGAAACAAAATTAAAGACGTTCCAAACAGAAAATGGAAATCTTATAAATAAGTTAAGGGTACAATTAGAACGACAATTGGTACAGAAGGTAACACCTATCGAAAAGGAGGTAGATACCATTAGGTCACAAGTAGAAATGAACAAGGATAATATTAAAAATTTTGAAAACAAATTTGACAGTTATCAAGGTAACGTCAAAAATCAAATTCAGTCATTGAATACCGAGGTGAAAGATATAACAAACTGTTTACAAAATAGCTCAAATAGTGGGAATATCAGTTTTAATGGTGGTATAGTTATGCAAGCGAGTCATGAGAGACCAAAGTTTAACGGGAATAGGCAGGTATTACACCCTATTAAGTTTCTAAAGAAATTGGAAAATTATTTTGATACTATGAAGATTGTAAGTAGTAAAAAGTTACAAGTAGCAATAGAATGTTTAGAACATGAGGTAAACCTTTGGGCTGAAAGTCACTGTACTGAATGGGACAACTATGAATCTTTTAAAGTTGATTTTATTAACAAGTTTTGGTCGAGAAATATCCAGGAAAAAGCTAGGGCTGAAATTTATATGGCAAGAATGTATAACGGTAGATTTGGAAGTTTTACGAAACACGTGTGGTATTGGATTGCGAGAGTGCAGTATTTAGAACCAAAGATACCTGACGAGATTCTGGTAGAAGCTCTTAGCAAACACTTTCCAATAGACGTACAAACAGCATTAGTAGCTTCGCAAGTGCAAAACGTAGAAGGAATGCTAAAGGTTTTGGAGGGTTTGGAAAATAGACAAACCAATTCAAAATTTGACGTAAGAGAAAAAACGTCAAATTTTCAAACTTCATATCCGTCAAAATTTGGTAATCGCAATGCAAACCAGTTTGAAACAAGAAATAGGATGAACCCAAACAATTACGACCAAAATCAAAATAAAATGTTAAGATTTGACAATAATGTTAGAGGAAGGGAAAATAATAGGAATAGCTATACGATTCAAGCAAGGGGTGATTCACCAGTGTCATTTAAAGCCAGGGATAGATCACCAAATACATCGCAAAATCAGGAAAACTAAAGGACCCGGTACAATTAGCTCCAATTGTTAAAATTCGGGTTTCAAAGGAGCAACAAGAGCATATAAATTTTGTGAAAAATTATTTTCAACAATATAACAAAATTCAAAAAGTTCATAATGTAGTTGATTTGGCATGTGATGTTTCGGAAAAAGAAAAAGAATTAGTAAATCAGGATTTACCTTATTTAAATGTAGAGATTGAAGGTATTAAGCAAGACTTGTTAATAGATACGGGTAGTTCGGTGAGTGTAATGTCGGAAGAAATGTTCGTAAGAATATTAGAACAAAATAACAAAATACCTATCTTACCATCAGTGGGTTTAACAATTCAAGGTGTCACTGGGGGAATTAGAAAAGTCAAAAAGCAGGCATTAATGTTGGTAAATATGGGAAGTTCAAAACATAAAATAGTATTTTTAATTATTAATCAATTAAATACTACATCCATTTTAGGCATGGATTGGATGTACAAGGTTAAAACTAATTTGAATTTTAACAGTAAGATAATGAAATTTGTAGATGCAGGACAATGTCATGAAGTTTATTTTAAAAATAATTCTAACCAAGATAAAATTGTATCGAATGAATTGAAGTTAATATCAACAGTTAATTTAAATATACAAGATGAAACAAGGTTTGAGATAAAGGAGATACTATTTGAAAACAACAATGAGTTAAGCGAATCATTACAATTACAAAAAGATTTGAATTTAGTTTTGAAGGATCTAAAAGAAACAAATAATGAAACGCAATACATGAATGTTGAAGGAGTGGAGTTTGAAACAGAACCAACTTTAACAATACATCAGTTAAATAAACAATTTAATAAGGAGAAATTATATCCGATACAAGATATATTAGAAGAATATAATGTAATCTTTTCTGATAAGCCAGGCTTATGTAATCGTTTTATTTGTAAATTAAACATTAAGGATGAAACGGTATTTGTACAAAAATCTTATCCAATTCCTTTTGCAAAAAGAACAGCAGTTGAAAAAGAGATAAAAAGAATGTTAGATTTTGGTATCATTGAACATTCAGATTCACCTTATTCTAATCCCATAGTCGTAGTTACAAAAAAGAATGGGTCGGTACGAATTTGTTTGGATGCTAGAAGGTTGAATACAATATTAGTAGAAGATCGAGAATCACCACCATCAATAGATGAATTACTACAGAAATTTAATGGTGTTAAATTTTTATCATCTTTGGATTTAACTTGTGGTTATTGGCAAATCAGATTGCATGAAACGTCTCGAAAATATACAGCATTCTTAGTAAATGGTCGGAGTTATCAATTTAAAGTTTTACCTTTTGGATTGAATGTATCAATTGCTGTATTCAGTAAATGTTTAGATCATGTTTTGGGTCCAGAAGTATTATCGTTTGCAACGGTGTACGTCGATGATATCCTTTTAGCCTCGAAAACATTAGGTGAACATAGAAGTCAATTAGCTTTGGTTTTGGAGAAACTTAGATTAGCAGGTATGACAGTTAATGCTGATAAAACAGATCTATTGATGGATCACATAAAATTTTTAGGATATGTAATTAGTCCTCAAGGTATTAACGTGGATCCTGATAAAATAAAGACCATTCAAGATTTTAAGCCACCTAAAAGCAAAAAAGAATTACAATCATTTTTGGGAATATGTAATTTTTATAGAAAGTTTGTCTGCAACTATGCTTCGTCTGTAGTTAAACTTACTCATCTATTAAAGAAGAATAATAAATGGAAATGGGGAATGGAGGAGCAAGAAGCTTTTCAACAAATAAAAGAAAGATTTATTAAGATAGGAACTCTTTCACATCCAGATTTCAACAAAACATTTTATATTGCAACTGATGCATCGGGTTGTGCATTAGGAGCACATTTGTTTCAAATAAACGAAGATGGTTCAACAGAAAATGTAATTTTTGCTAGTAGAGCATTACTAGCAGCTGAAAAGAATTATATGACCACTGAGTTAGAACTATTAGCCATAGTGTTTGCTTGCAAAAAATTTAGAACTTATATTTTGGGATATGAAACTATAATTTTAACGGATCATAAAGCTTTAGAATTTTTAAGTAGCTGTAAAGCTTTGAGTGCACGTTTGATGCGATGGAGTATGTATTTGCAAGAATATAAACTCAAAATACAATATTGCAAGAGTAAGGATAATTTAGTAGCTGATTTCTTATCTAGATATGTGTACGGTGATGAAAAGAAATTGAATCCATTACTAGTAGCTTTGACTAGAGAAGTAATTCCAAGAACACAATTACCTAACTTACTTAACAATATAGAAAATGATCAGAACACGGATCAAAATATATTTTTGATAAAGAATGAAATGGTAACGAATGAACAGGGAAAGAGTGATGAATTGAAATTAAATTATAAGATTCATGAAAATATATTGTTTAGAAGAAGCAAGAGAAGTGAAGAATGGTGGTTACTATGTATTCCAGAAAAGTTAGAAAGAGAATTGATAAATGAGTATCATCAAATGTATGGACATTTTGGTATCAAGAAATGTACTGCACTATTAAAAGAAACTTGTTATATTACAAATATAGAACGTAAGGTTCAGAAAATATTAAAATACTGTGATTTATGTCAAAGAACTAAAGTAAGCAACAAAAGTCAGAAAACTCTCATGAGGAACATTGAAGCATTACAACCATTACAAATAGTATCTGTAGATTTGTTTGGTCCTTTACCTAGAGGAAAGTATGGAGTTACTTGTATATTTGTAATGAGAGATATATTTACAAAATTTGTTAAACTATATACAATCAAGAAACCAAATACTAAATCATTATTAAATAGAATTTTAAATGATTTTATAATTAATATAGGTAAGCCAGTTATAATTTTATCAGATCATGGATCACAATTTACAAGCAGATTATGGAAAGAAAAACTTAATGAACAGGGGATACAGTACAGGTATTCTGCTATTTATCACCCACAATCAAATCCAGTAGAAAGGATCATGAGAGAATTAGGCAGAATGTTTAGGTGTTATTGTAATATGAAGCATACAAGTTGGCCAAGTTATGTACAACATATAGAAGATTGGTTAAATTGTGTGGAAAGTGATACTACAGGATCAACACCTTATGAATTAATGAAAGGTCATAAACCGACTAGAATCATAGAAAATTTAATCAGATTTCCTGAAAGAATTGATATAACTACAGATATAAAAATACAGTTAGCACAAGAAGTTTTTTTATCAAAGGCTCAAAGAAGAAAACGAAGACATGATAAGAATGTGGAACGTCCTATAAAATTCATGAGAGGCGATTTAGTATTAGTTCGAAATCACTTACAATCGTCAGTAATAGAAAAAACGATTAAGAAGTTCTTTTTACTATATGAAGGTCCATATGAAGTGGTCAAGGAAGTAGGGGAAAATGCCTATGTTCTAAATTATCCTGGGGAAAATAGGTATAAGTATACCCAAAATGCTTATAATTTAAAGAAGTATTATCATGAGAATAATATCAATAATGTAGTAAATCAGGTTATAGTATATCACAATAATGTAGATAAAAATGTTAATTGGAAAGAAGTTATGTCATGGGGTTACCTTAATAATGATGTAAATACAGAGTAACTTGGTTAACAAGGTTAATTTTAGAATTTTAATATTTTTGAAATGAGTTAAGGTTAATTGTAAATAATTTAAAATAGACAAATATCAATTTTTACATAAAAGCTCGTTAGAGATCTTTTAAATGAAAAAATTGGGGGGAATAAACTGTAATGTAGCATGCTGTGAGAATGCTTAATTATTTTCAATTAATATCAAGATATCAAAAGGGTATCATGTGATAACAAGTGTAAGAGAATAACGGGTGGCAGTAAATATTAGCAACCAAGAGGTTGTTTACAAGGGTTGAAAAGTTTCTATAATTTAAAGATTATCAGTCAAAATATTCACATTAAAGGTCGAATAATACCTTTAATTGTGAGGATATAATTCAATTTGATACGTGTTAGTAAGAATAGCCTTCTGCACCATCAAATACTGACCAAGGGGTCAATATTAGTCATCACATAGTGAGTTGGAGATTTATAGAAGCCATTTCAAGTGGTCATTGGTTTACAAGCCATCAGTTTAGTGAGTGTTTGTGTGTTGGGCATGCTGCAATACCGTTTTAAGAAAATATTAAACGGTCAAGTCTACCTACAACGAGCTTTTATGGGTCATCATCATCTTCAAGTAGGTGTTTGACGACTTCGATCAGTGTGAAACTGATATTAGAGCAACATCCCAAGTACGAGTTTGGCTGTTGAAGGTTAGTGTATTCTAGTAACAGTTTGGATACGGCAAATTTAGAATTTAAAACTTGTATTTAGATTTAGAGAATCTTAGAATATTAAGTTTTCTAAATTAATATTGTGATTTGAGTACTCGACGGTTTCGATCTTTATAATTAGAAATTTATCATTTTGGTCTAGTTATTTTAAAAAGTATTTAACCTCATTTATTGGAACTTTCATTTAATTAAATAATTTTGACAAATTTAATCTGACTATTAATTTGTAATGTCAATTCAAACGTTTAATACACTATAATAGTTAATTAGATTCAAACTCAAGTACTAAGAGTGTGATTTAAATAATCCAATTAATATTTATTTGTTCATTCAAAGTACAATTCATTAATACAGTATATATATTTGACATTAACTCATTCAGCTGGGAAATACAGAGAGTCTCAATTGCTAAATAAGCTGGCTAGCCGAGGTATATTTAAACATGACATAATTTCAAAGTCAATTATGAAAGTATGATATATGTCAATATATGATTCAGTTGAAAGCAACAAGGTAAGTGAGAATTATATACATTATTATTGATATTACTTCTGTGAATTAAGCAAACAGGGTAGATATCACTAATTTTTATTATACATTAAAATCTCCTACAAAAGGGGTGGTGTAATATAGGTTAGGTTTTGTTTGTTATTTGACGCAAAACCTAACCTACTAACCTTGAATTTGACATAGAATGACAATACACTTCAGTACTGCCAAACGTATAACACAAATCAAAGGCGGCTCTAATTGTAAATTTATTTGATCTCTCGTTATATGATATGAAACAAGAAACAACATTATGTGGTATGGATGGGGTGATTCTTGTTATTACTGCATGGTTATGTTTTTCTAGAGCTTATTCCTATTTGTTTCAAAGTTTTTATCATCTTCTCCGAAAAAGGCTGACTTTCTGGAATTTACATAATTTACTAGCCGGGTACCTGGGTCCTGAAAATATACCCGGGTTGACCATTACCCAGGTACCCGCTGACATCCTTAATAAATACCATTACGACAACGTGCGGTAGTGATGTCAGTTTTCATTGTAGCATTCCTTACTTTGTATTCGTTATCGAGTACTCGTTTACTCTACGCGCTTCACACAAACATCAGTTAGGATAGACTACCTGAAAGCTCAGATATCAGCTTGCTCAAGTATCCGTTTGTTTTACATTAAGTGGCGATTACTCTCGCAATTCACGGAGCTGAGATAACTGACATAAACAAACAAAACTGAGTGCTTATTTCTTTATTTCTCAGAATTTAGAATTTTGTTGAGAACACACGATAACATCGGCATAATTGTATTTTTAAGCATTTAATGGGCATTTAAAAGAGGTTGTTAAAATACCTGCTGAAAAATACTTTCACAGAACTTTAAAAACAATCTCAAACTTAAGCTTTTTACTTTGTGATGGCAATAAGATAAAAAGTGAGGTTAAACTTTAACCCTTAACCACTGACATGGATGTTTCAGGACGTAGACACTGACGTGCGGTATGTTATACCGTTGCCTATTATTCTTTGTTTTTAAGGCTAATCTGTCCTATATCACTGTATTTGTTTTTTACATCAATTATTGAATTATTTTTTACACTTCTGTAGAATACAATACGACTCAAAATAAAATTAACTTTATTTTTTCGAAAAAATTATAAACGTATGCATAATATTAAAAGAAATGTTGGACATTGCCACAAAACCCTGTACAAACTTAATTACAGCAAAAATTGAGTATTGGTCACTATAAAATGGTAAAATAATGTTTAAAGTAACAAATTAATGATATTAATTTAAAAAAAGATTAGAATAGAAAATACTGAAAATAACTGCACTGCTTTTCACTATGGGAACGTAGTCACTGACATGCGGTACGTGATACCGCAAAAAAACTTTACGTCAACGTAATTAAAAAACTAAACACATACTGAAACTGCAGCAGTTGACAATAGGTACTGTTACACACCACTTAAAGGTACACAGATGGTTTTCTAGGAATCTTTTGTAAAACGCGTTTTACAACAGAATGTATTTTTGGAGCGGTATGACATACCGCATGTCAGTGGTTTGAAAATGTAAGGAATACTTTTGCAAGTTGATATTCGTGGATCTTGTCGAGTGGTACTCTTGTACCGAATAGTTGCTTTTTTTGACTAACATGAGTACATACCTGGAAATGGTTTTACGACTTTCGACGGGTACTGATCTTCAGGCGGAAATAGTTTCTTTAATTCCTCATCGGGATCCTCCTGCAAAAAAGCAGCTGACATAAGCCTTTCTAATTCTAAGGTGAATTTATTGTGCAACAATTTTTTCACGCGACCCTGTATATGAATCCCCCAGCAGTTTGAGGAGCAACATAACCTTACTTTGCAAAACAACTTTTTAATGCGGTAGTAATTACCGTTATCCGTAGATTTCGTTGCACAATTGATGGGTCCACGTCTAAAAACACCGGCCTTGGGCCCATTGTGTTGCACAATTCTTGCCAGTAGCAGGAAATACAGTTTTAAATAGAGTTCACCGAAACGCAGGATCTGTCAATTTTGACGCTTTGCGCCCTTTGACACACCGTACAAACGATCAATGTCAGTTAGGGTTTGCCCTTCAGCATTAACGCACAATATCGAATAATTTTAGCACTTACTTATCGCATTTTATCTTTTTTAGACTGGATGGTGGATGCCCGCGATCGACCAAACCACCGCTTGCGTAGCCAGCTGCGGCGCAATCGCAAACATTCCGTGAAAAATGGCGAGTTCTGCGCTGGATAAGTACTGTGGTTCCGAATTTTGGGTAAGTTTAGATGGCATATCATTTATTAATAATGGATATTTGGTAGCTGTTGCCTATTTGATCGCTTTCCAACTCTTCATGCCAAATTTTAGAAAGATTAGCAACAGTAAACGTTCCAAAAACGTCCTCCCAATGAGCTGTGACATTTAACTTTGCTGCATTTGGCCAACTTTTAAGTTGTTAATCTGATTTTTAAATCGAGATCGTGCTAAGCATGTTCTTATGTAAAGTAATTCCTTTTATATCTTTACAGAACACGACAGTGAGCTGGAACACAACTGACCCCGATTTCACAAAGTGTTTCGAGAAGACAGTTCTAGTGTGGATCCCATGTGTGTTTCTGTGGATTTTTTCAAGTTTGGAAGTTTATTATATAGTGCATAGCAAGAACAGAGATATACCGTGGAACTTTCTAAATATTTCAAAACTCTTAGTTACATTGGTGTTAATAATATTAACAATCACGGACTTAGCTACAGCAATTAAATACTTGAGTGAGGAAGATGACAAAGTGTTTAATGTTGATATCTACACTCCTGTTATTAAGATACTGAGTTTTGTAAGTATCTTCTTTTGTAGATTATTTTTAACTAAAGGTCAGTGATCCATTATTCTTTGTTATGTATGTGATTCACGATGTGACTAAGTGCATTTAAATTATTGTTTGATATAATAGTGGATATGTAAGGAATTATGTAAGAACTAAGTCCATTATTCCATTGCATAACTTCATACAAGCCATTCAGTTGCTACATTTAAAAATTACTGCATATTTAATGATTCTGTTTTTACATAAAAACATCAATTACTACAGTTATTAATATCAAAGCATAATAGATTGTTTAGTAATATTTAGTTCATGTCGTACTAACGTCAGTGTCACAATAATAATCATCTCTAAAGTTTTTTTTGTGGCATTCAGTTGATTATTTCGCCACAGTAAAAATTTAAAACTACTAATAGAGCAAATGTTTTAGGAAAAATACTTTAGAATGACGAGTTTAGAATGACGAGTTTAGAATGACATTTTTATCGATTATTACTGCTATATTATTAGAACTTTATGAGGCTATTAAAGAAATAATTGTTGTTTAGGTAGTTATATATTATTAAAATTTATATATTATCGGAATTTGTAGAGGGGGTTTCATACTATACAGAAGTGCAACAGAGATAATGGGCTGCATACGACTTACATTGCGCTTCTTCGTGTTCAGACATGCTACACATTCATCTTAATTTTATTCCAACATTGAGTAGTTGCCCGGCCCAAGCTAGTGGTGTGCTGACACTCTACGTGCTGCACCACCGTGGGCTAGAAAAAAATATTTAGATGTTAAATCATGTGAACTAGTATGTAAAAAATTGCGATGAAGCTTGTAGAGTTGTGTAGGCGAGAGTAAGTTCTATGCGTTGAAGAGACAAATTTCATATATACAGCATGGGGATTCTGTAAATGATGTAAGAGATAGAGACTCGGTTAAATTAAAGAAAATAAACAGCACATTTTTGCTGTCTCAACATTGTAAAAATGATTGTGATAGCACTGAAAGATCATTTTTTTCTCTGTACACGAATATAAAGTTAAACTTATTTTCATTAATAAGAGTTAATTGCAAACAAACATATTTTAGTAGTAGGTCATGCTTGTTGACGTGTATCTCTAACTGTTTACGGGATCTCCATTCTTATCTTAGCTACTATATACAGTTTTTATTACTGAAGTAAAGTTTGTTTATTGCTATATTAAAGTTTGCCACATTTTGCAGAGTTTACTGGTGCTGGCATATCAGTCTCGTAAAATGTATATATCCAACGTTTTGTAAAAATGTGTCATGATATGGAGGTATTGAAAGGGTAAATTAGAACTACATTTAACGAAAACAATAATAATTGTGCTGCTAGATGGAAACAGTTATTCTAAATTATTTTGAAAGTAAAAGTAACCGAATTTATCTTTTTTTTTTCTTACATGTGGTGTTATAATTTACTTAAAATTTCTCTTGTTTTGTTCACCTCATCATGTGGTGCTAGAGTTTCTAGTAACCATTTACAATAGAGATAAATTTATAAATTATTTGCCAGGCCACATGCTGGCACTAATACGGTTTTCATTTACAGGCCTTATCTGCCCTCCTTCTACTGTACAATCGCAGAAATGGGCTTCGAACGTCTGGTACATTGTTCCTCTTTTGGTTCCTTCTGGCACTGTGTGCTACCCCTCAATTTAGGACGGAGATCAACGAAGCAAGAAAGTCAACTCCCGACCCGTATTACTTCTACATCAGTTACTTGATATACTACCCCCTCACCATCTTGATGCTGCTCTTGAACTGCTTTGCGGACAAAGCCCCAAGGCACAGCCAATATGCAAAATCAGAAGTAAGATTTTTCACCTTTGTTATATGATGGTACTGGTAGATTAATGTGATTGCAAATTCTACAGAAACCATGTCCGGAAGAGAGTGCCAGCTATTTGTCCCGCCTTTTCTACCACTGGTTCGACCCACTTGCATGGAAGGGTTTCAGAAATCCCCTGGTGACCGACGATTTGTGGAATTTGAAGCGTGAGGATACTTCAGCAGAAGTTTTCCCAATATTTAATAAACACTGGCAAAAGACTTTACAGAAGGCCGAAACGTAAGAAGATATTCAGTATGTTGTCTTGGGTTGACAAATTATGTTCTGATTTATAGTACAGGTACAACTTGCTATTATTATGACAGACTAGGTTTCAGATGAGAATCAGTGCCTTTTTTCACTTACCATTGTAGAGGCAGACCTCGCCGTTCACGCAGGTATGTTCCAGAATAATGCCGCGAAGCGCAAAACCGCAATGCGCAAGGAAACACATAAATGATAAAAACGGGGTTAGGTTCCATAAACTAGATTTATTTATACTATGCAACCTCAAAAAATTCAAAAATACGTAAACGTGCGTATACAAACTAAAATTCCATACGTAACATAAGTCTCCAACTTGAATCCAGAGCTCAAATGTCCATTTGTTTATTCAAGTTATAATTTTACAATTTATTTCAGGTCCGATTTGGTAATAAGAGATTCAAAGGAATAGGCTGGATAAGTGTGTTTACAGTTCGTGATAAATAATGTTATTTAGGTGTTCATGACATAAATTGCATACGTCTGCTTTATTTACGTAGTGTGTGAAAGTTGAAACAATTAACGTTGGCAATTCCATCCGCAAACGCGCGATCGGCAAAGCAAAGGGAGCACATAAGTGACCCGCGTAAAATCAAATCAGCAAAATGCAAATTCGCGAACGGCAAGGTCTGCCTGTATATATAAAAGCTTCAAAACATGTCTATGCCATCATTTATTATGGGTGTAATAGATCTATGTTGGAAAGACTATGAAAAAGCAAAACTTTGTTTTATTTCACTGCATTTTAAAGGCTTTCTGATTTAGTTTGCAAGTAGTTGACAAAATCGTAATTACAACCAGAGTAAGGTCTACAAATCTGGAAATTTTTCTAAACATTTTATTAAGTAGGGATTTCATCTATATATTCTCTGAAACCTTTTTGTAATGTTCAAAGATTCATGCATTTTATCAATTTTTATTAAACAATTCAAATCATAATTCAACAACTCTTAAGTTGGTAATTCATTTCTCGAGAGGTTAACCAGTTCAAGATACATGAATTTCATTTTATAACAGCTTATGGCATTTCACCGTATTTTATAATAAATTCACTACTGCTGTCCCTATTACTTCCATTTGTGGTTGCCCCCTCAGCATCTTTGATATATTCAATTTCATGTTTTCATTAGATTTCTAGCAGCTGGTGTAAGGTACTTGGTTCATCACATGCCCATTAACAAATAACCTTCCAACATTCTTTGAGTTGTGGACATAATTTGTCAACCCATAAGTAATTTTAGCTTTTTACAAAATAACGATCATAGCTGTAAATAGTAAGCTATCGCTATGATGCACTCGCTTAAAATAATTGCACTGATTTAACTCTGCACTCGCACACCACACACACCCGCACCGCAGCACTAACCTCTCCTGCCATGCTTTCTGCAGTCACCTCCTGATCTTCCCCATAAGTACTAGTCCTTTTACAGTAACCCTCCTCAGCATCCCCGTGCAGCGTTCAAATCAGACTCGGCTCAAGTGGACTTTGTTAGTAGTTCTAAGAAGAAGCAAGCCTCTATTTTACCTGCTCTCTGCAAGGCGGTTGGCCCACCGTTCTTGTTCGGCGCTCTCCTCAAGCTGATACAGGACCTGCTGACCTTTGTCAGTCCGCAAATTTTGAAGTAAGTATTAGCTGGAGCGTTAAATTTTTCGAAGGTCTTGATCTAATGGAAAAATATTTTTTCCGAAAAAATCAGAAAAAATTCAATTATCATGTTAGGTATTTCTAAGCATTATTAATGTATAGTAGCCGTTTGTTTAACAATTTATTTTACTCTATTTGCTTGATTACTGCTGTTTGGTGTATTATTCCTTTTAAAAAAATTCCGGTATCCCTAAAAAATTCAATTTTCTACAACTCGGAAATTTTGGGAAAAACTTGTTTCCTTCAAGCTTTAAAAACTTTAGAGCTAACTCCCCAATTTCAGCATGCTGATCACGATTATTGAGAAGGACGAGCCTCAGTGGAGAGGCTTCATGTGTGTAGGGCTGCTGTTTGGAACGGCTGCCTTGCAAACGCTTGTCCTGGCACAGTACTTCCACCGTATGTTCATTGTTGGTATCCGAATTCGTACCGCCCTAATATCCGCCATATACCGAAAGGCTCTGCGCATGTCCAACTCTGCCAGAAAAGAGAGCACAGTTGGAGAAATTGTCAACCTGATGTCAGTTGATGCCCAAAAATTTGTCGAGCTCACACCTTACCTCAACATGATCTGGTCTGCGCCATTACAAATCGTCCTAGCTCTGTATTTCCTGTGGCAAATTCTGGGGCCTTCTGTGCTGGCTGGTTTAGCGGTCATGATAATTCTAATCCCAGTGAACGGGCTCATTGCCAACCGCGTGAAGGTCCTGCAGATTCGGCAAATGAAAAACAAGGACGAGCGTGTGAAGCTAATGAATGAGGTTTTAAGCGGAATAAAGGTGTTGAAGTTGTACGCATGGGAGCCCAGTTTCGAGGAACAAGTGCTGAAGATCAGAGGGAAGGAGATCACGGTTTTGAAGCAAGCTGCCTATTTGAACGCCGGCACGTCCTTCATTTGGTCGTGTGCCCCATTTTTGGTGAGTTGAATTTGTTGTACTATTTACGAATTTAAATTGGTTATCGCAAATTAGGTTATACAGGGTGTAACTTGAGTTCATAGAAATAAGGGTCCAAAAATTCTTAGTTTTTTAAAAAATATCGTATTTTGCCTATAATTTCCTTATTAGTGCAACTTTTTTCCACAATCATTGAACAAACTCTACACGTGGCTGGAAATCATATGTTTAAGTGCGTCGACACGTTGAACATGTTATAGGTTTAGGAGTAGATCTTTCAAAATCTTCCAGTCATATAAAGTTTGACAATTTAATTACCCATATCTCCGCCCCGCCACTGGTTAAATGTAGAGCTTGATATCACATTTTACGGGTTCTAATCCAAGTATAATATATACCAAATTTGGTTTAAATAGTCGTACAATCTATTTTTTCTACGACCCCTACTAAAAGTAGGCTTTTTACCAATAGCTTGTCGAACTAAAATGACATTATAGATTTATAGATCAGCGTGCTAATAGTAAATAGCTGATTTTGCATTTATGTCTTTTAAACTGAAAGCGAGGTTATAAAGTTACTCTAGTTGCTTCTTTCGTTAAAGCGTTTAAAATAATTAAAACATTATGTAATACAGAAAGTAAAATTATTACTATAGTCCATTTACTTGACATCTGCACTGTCAAACTGATATTATGTTGGCACCACTGCTATTTTGAACATTTTAACAATTAAATTACTGTACAGTCTAATAAAAAACACATTATTTTTAAGGTAGAGTCAAGACATTTTTTTTTAAATTTGACACTGACAGTGCAGATGTCAAGTAAATGGACTATATAAATAATTAATTTTGAAAATTGTACGACACTCATTAATGACCAATAGAAAAATTAGTTCACGAGCCATAACCAATATAACAACAAAATTTCTTGGAAGTTTTTTGTAGGTATGAATTACTTCTTTTTAGGGTTTGTGTCGTTACGATTTTCTTACCGAATCTGCATTCGAGCATTAATTCATATCGGGAAATTATTTTTCGTGCATTCCAACAGTTGTGAAGGCACTGAAAAAATTTTCTGCAAAGAATTGATGATCTTATGAGATTATATGTGATAACTACCGACTGCCAGTAGAGTCACCAGTGTCGGTTATTTATCCACTGCCAGTTTTTTATTATGACAAATTATAACTGTCAAAAATGTAAACCTTTGTTAAATTGATATTCATGGATTAATAACTGTAAATTTAAGGTCATAGAAAAAATTGTGTATACAAACTCTTGCTAAAAGTGTTATTACACTTTTCACGTTTCATAATTTTCTTGTCTCGTGCACTAAACAGTCATTTTTAGCACTTGTATCATAAATAGCAATTTTAATACCGCAGACAAAATTATACTGCTCAAAATATAGTATGAGCAAAGAGCATAATGCTCTTTGGTATGAGCAAAAAGTAACTCCATCAAAGATACCTTTGGAATTTTAAAGTCATGTGTATTATAACACCAAAAATAGTAATTTATTATACAAGACGATAAAGTTAAATTTTATCCACGAGTGAATCGTTTAACGTCGAGATGAAGTCGAGACGTTAATGATTCAAGAGTGGATAGAAATAACTTTATTGTCGTGTATAATACAATATTTTTTTCTATAGCAAGAACTTTAACAATTTCAAAAGAAAATAATGACAGTCAATCACATTTCAAAATGTCAGTAGCTAGATTGGGTTGCTACGATAATACGAAGCTGTCATATTTAATTTAAACAAAAGTTAGAAAATTAATTTACTTTATCTATCCTTGATGTTAAAGTGCTACTTTATCTACCCTTGCTGTTAAAGTACAACTTGACCTTTTGTTTTGAGTTGATAAAAGCACACTTTAAAATGTTCTATAGAAAAAATTATATTTAATTCTTGTTGATTCTTGTCAATGCCGTTATTGACGTTTAAATTAAAAAATGCAATCTTGTAAGGAAACTTACTAAATTTAATAAAGAGAAAATTAAAATTACAACTGAGAGTATTTAGAACAAAATTAATAAAATAAAATTAGCATAACATTTGTGTTAATGGAGACACTACTTAATTAAATTGCATGTTCTGTAAGGTGTACATAACCTCACTTCAGTCTGTAAACAAATTTGAAGTTGCCAAATGTTACAACATTCTACAGTTTATACACATTTACAAGATGTGCTGAAAATGCCAGACAGTGCAACAATTCTGGAGTTATTAAATTACATGCCTCGGTAATTCTTTCGTTTAGCTCTAAACTCGTGTGTACAGGTGTTTTAAATATTGAATTTTTTAGAAGTGGAAATAAAAAGTAATCCAAAAGGATGAGCTTACAAGATCTGGGTGGCCAAACGCTTCTTTTGCAATTAATCGGTCATCAAAGAACTGCTGTAGATATTCCAACGTGGTTCCAGCTACATGGGGTGTTGCGTTATCTTGTTGCAAGTATCCTTGTCGAATTTCATCGTTATGGAGTTGATTCACAAATTCTTCAAGAATGTTTTTTTGACATCTTTCAGCATTTATTGTATCTTCAAAGAATATCTCCGGCGAGAACACGCTATCCAAACGCCTATTTTAGGGCAATGCAAAGAAGCTTTGCTAAAGAAATGTAGATTATCAGCGCTCTATAAGCGCATTACTTGTGAATTAATGTAGCCATTTAAGTAAAACCACGACTCATCAGAAAAAAGTTAAATTCAAAACACCATTATTTAAATGTTGCAAAAACCAGTTTCAGTATAATATTCTGTTATTGCAGTCTGGAGGTACATTTTTAGTCTGTATGGATACATATTTAAATCCTTTTTTAGAATTGTACGGCAAGTACCATAACTCAAATTCACTTCTTGAGCAAGCCTTCGGATGGATGCAGAGGGTTCGTTATGCATTTGATTCTAGACACCTGCAATTTGTTCCGCAGTTCCCACATGTGGTCTACCACTTCTTGGTCTGTCAGCTGTACTACCAATTTCCCTGAAAGCAGCTACAATACGTCACACTTGATAAAAAAAAAGTCCGTTGCTAGTATTTCAACGGTAGAAAATTTTTCTCTAAATTCATTTAAACAAGCATGTGCAGAGTACTGCCAATTACCATTGTCCATTTAGAAAATATTTCAGTTATAAATATTTTATGTTAAGCAACATTTTTAAAATAAATTATTCAGAAATTATTGACAAAATAGTAATTTACGTAACAAGTATAGAAAGTGGAGCTTTTTAGTACGAGTGAGATGTTTCCAGAAGAGGCCGTTAGGCCGAGTCCGGAATTTCGAGACGAGTATGGAAAAGCCACTTTCATACGAGTTTCGTACAATATTTTTTCGTACACTAGCATACAAAACGGAATACTAAATTTATCCTAATGTAATGTAATATTATATGTGTTGTAACTAAGGAAACGTACGGCAAAGTGCTATTTTGCCGTACGAATACCGCAAAATACTACTTTGCCGTACGAATACCGCAAAGTGCAACTTTCTGATAAATAAATTGTACGGCAAAGTAGCTCTTTCAATGCTAGTGTACGAAAAAAACTATTGCATAATAACAAATGTCAAATGACAGCTTCTAATTTTCTGGTGTTATAATACACATGACTTCAAAATTCCAAAGGTATCTTTGATGGAGTTACTTTTTGCTCATACTATACTATTTCTGATGTAATCTAAATTCAACAATTATTTTTAACCAATGTAATCCAGGAGGGCATGAAAAAATATGTGTCATGAAGTTAGGTTATTTTATGTGACAGTTCAAGTCATATATTTGTTTAATGCACGGCCTGCTGAATATACCCGCGAGTGAGAATTTCAAATTTGCAATGTAACATTAGTTACCATGCTGAATTTTCTTAAGGCCGCCATATTGGATCCACCATATTGAATTTTCAGGATTTGGGATTTTGTGCATCAACCTTAGGTCCGAAGGAATGTCTGTTCCTACTTTAGGGTTTGTAAGTAGATAATCGAGAAGTGCCAAAAAAGTCTTGTCACTTTTTTTTACAACAGACTAGAGTGGATTTTATATACAGGGTGTCCCAGACTTCACTGTCCAGGCTTATAACTTTGTGGTTGTTAACTATATATATTCTTAAATGGAAGCAAATTGTTTATAAGACAGCGAAAGAAATTTTACAAGATCTGCACTTCCGTAATAATAGCGATACTCAACTTTTTTTTCAAGTAACACGCTATACTTTTTTCAATTTTTCTGATAGTATTTTTTATTCTCTTTACAACCATGTAAATATATTTTTCTAGCATTGACTCTATTCTGGAAGCCAATATCTACACAGTATTTATTAAACTCCTAAACTACTCCTATTCATTCACTTCAAAATACTTCAAATAAAATATTTGCCCTAATTGCCATTTATTTAATCAAATCATTTATTTCTTTGACTAGCTCAGGTTATTAAAAACATTTTATCTCAGGTGGGTACTTGCGTTAGAAAAATCTATCAAAATAATTCTGCAAAATGTTTGGTTATTGACAACTTATGTCAGAATGATTTTAGATCTTTCAACTATCGCTGTCAAATTACTAATATGACACTTAAGCTAAATTTATATTCAATCAACACATATCAGTTCCAACATGTTAACAAGAGTAAGTATATATGTATGCAACTCATTATTCCACTGTTGAAATTAATTAATGTTTATTAATTACATATCCCTGGTTATCTTCCTCTTCTGTTCTTGAATGGATCCAATTCTCCTGTAGAAAGCAGCACAAATATAACCAACCTATTTTGTCACATGTATTTGCATCTTCTGCCAGGAACCCCACTTTAATTAGAATCCACGGTATACAATGAATTAACACTGTTAAAGTGTCTTGCTCCAACCCCAACATTCATCCAGCTCACCTAGATAGTAGATCCTTTGTATTGCATACAACTGCAATTCCAAGATGTCGTCCTCTTTACAGCAACCAGCATGGAATCCAATTAAGCAACTTCATTCCACAAACACCAACCCAAATGATGAGTTTGTGGCAGCAAGCCCAATTAAAATCCAATTCACAGATGTCCTCACCTTAACTGGTGATGTAACGAGGAGAAATGCCTCAAATAAATATAACAGTTGCAAGTGCAGCGTTTATTGTAATGCATTGTATTATTAAAAAACAAAAAATTTAAAAAATCCAACCAATGGTGGACTATTCATTTTTTGTTTCACTTCATAAACTTCCAATTTCAAATTATTTCCATCATATCCCATGCATCTACTTTCTTTTTTCTATTAAAGTGAAATTGATGTTTAGCATCCCATAATAATATGGGATGTTTCTCATATTCATCAATTAATTGTAGAACCAATTCATTGCTCAATTTCATGGTCGATTCGTATTTTTGTATATATAATAATGATATTCGTACGCACAAATAAACACAACCTAAACGTTGTTTAAACTCGTTCAAACAGAGCACACAGGTTTGTTGACGAATTTGCAGAAACCGACAAGTGATGGATTGCGTTCGTACGTGTTGCAGTGTACTCGCACGCAAATTCGAGCTGGTACTGATTAGAGCAATTTTATGCGCAAACCGTTCGTGCGCGCAAAAATGCTCAAGTCAGTACGCACCTTTATGGCGCCATATTTTACAAATCCTGTGAAATCATTTATTAGATGACTTGTGCCCTTGTTGCCTGAAGTAATGTACAAATAATTCACTTTTAACAAAACGTGTCTTGTATCCTTGTTGCACCAAGCTCTTTAATTGAATAATGGGTTGCATAACTTTATCTGCGGCCTTAAAAAGTAGAGTATAATAAGGAAATTATAAGAAAAGTCGGTAATTTTTTGTTGTGTATTGAAAACAAAGAATTTTTGGACATTTGTCTATATGAACTTTTTTTCTTAAAATTGGTTAGATTACCACCATGAAATATTTCGATGTATTTACGTTACAACCTAGAGAAAAATAAGAAACATTTGTTATATGGAAATATTACTGCTTAAATGGCATTATTTTGCTGCCTGAAAAAAACATGTATACATAATTTTTAGTTGTTTTTGTTAAGCTTAACGGTAAAATTAATGTTATTTGAGTAAAAAAAATATTGATCTATTTACAGTTATTTGTGATATTATTTGGAGGTGGTTCACATAGATATTTTTTTTTATGACCGACCAGAAAATATGCAGTTTCTGGAGAATTTTTTCGCCAGAAAGTAACATTTTGCCAGTCAAGATCGGAAAACGGGCATCAGGAATCGGTAGATAAAGCTTTTGCTGGTTCCTGATGCCTTCGTTACTACGGAAACAAGTTTGTGTTATTGTTTTGATAAGTCATGTCATAATTTTTTTGAGTTTTTGAAAGTGAATTTGCTAGTTTGAAAGTATGAACTCGGATCTCGTAAAAAAAATATTGTACGATACACGACCGGAAAGTGTTTTGCAGGTCTCTCCAAGTTTCCAGAGCTCGCCTGCCTGATTTGACATGCAAAACTATTTTCTGGTCTTGTAACGTAAATTACTATTTTCAGTTATTATCACTAGAGGAAGATGATTGTAAACTATTAATAATTTTAGTAATCATTAAACCATTGCATAAAAGTTTGCATTTTTATAGATTTTGTAAACATTTTATGATTCTTGTAAAATGCATTAGTTTGAAGTCATTTCCAGTTCAAAATCGGATTGACTGTAATACTATCAATACAATTTTTCTTTTTCAAGTATTTCCGCAATTACATTTTTTGTTTTCCTGGACTTTCTTTCAAAAATAGAATATTGCTGTTTATGCAATGAAAAGAAAAACTGACAAAAGCAGTGGAAATGAGTCGGAGAGAAACAAGTTTGGAGTTAACATCTCCAGTAATTGTAACTCTTGCCTGCTGCTGATAGATAAATACAACATTTGGGTTATATTTTTTGATACTCAATTTTTTAAGACTAAATTTTTTGTTCGAGAATTTCAAGGCAGATATCATGAATTTTTTAAAGAATGCTTTTTAATTTGTGAATGGGTGCATTGCCTTGCAGAAATAAATTATCTTTCGAAATTCCACCTTACTGTTTGAATTAAAAAAATTAAATAATTAAAAGCTACTTGTATGCCAAACTGTAGATTCAGAAGTGATCCCTGTCCACGTACTTGATTCACAGTAAATATTATTTAGGAGCATTTCGGCCCAATTTTAATTGATGTAATGAATTATATGCAATTCTTATTTTTCAACATAATTTTCACTGACTTGAAAGAAATTAATTATATTAAAACTCCTAACCGAATGTAAAGCATACACAGCGAGAAGTAGTTACTGTCAAATGTAAAGCAAATAAACCAATTTAGAGCATAGATTTGTCAAGATTTTATTTATGGACTGGCATTAGTTAAAAGGTGAGAATACCTTATAATAACCATGGTCATTAAAGTGAGTGAGGTGGGAATAACATAATTGAAAGTATACTGACAGACGTTAATTTTAATATGTAACTTATAATGAAATTGTTTTTAAACTTGAGTACTAAACGAAATATGCAGGTATCAATGTTCAGCTTCTTAACATTCGTCATGGTTGATGAAGAGAACGTGCTTACGCCTCAAGTAGCATTTGTATCTTTAGCGTTGTTTGGAACATTGAGTTTTGCGACATCGGCGTTCCCGATGCTGGTCGTTTGGGCTGTGCAGGTACTTAAAGTTTAAATGCACCAATAACCCGATCACTAAAAGCTTTGTATTTTGCGCAGCATCATTGGCCTCAGGTTCATTAGAACATAATAATGGTAATAATAATAATATGTGTTTCGACAGCAGTGAAATCTCTTTTGAAACAGAGATTTTCCCTGCGATTATCATTCACTATCAATTCTATCTCATGCTTATTATGCATGCCTTAGGTATCACTAGTCTCTTTTGGCACATACGTTCTGGTGGATGAGAACAACGTTCTTGATGCCACTACGGCATTTGTCTCTCTGTCTCTCTTCAATGTGCTCCGTTTTCCCCTCAGTATGTTGCCTATGATGATCTCCAACATGGTGCAAGTAAGCTACACTAATTATCCATTTTTATGTGTTCAGAATGATAACATTATTCAACAGCATGTTTAAACATGTAGTCTCTAATAAAGGTTGGAATCTAATCTAAAATCAAAATGTGTTAACAACAATGCAAAATTAGTTTATATTATTCTTCTGCACACATGCAATATAAGTTATTGTACTCAGAAATCTGTGCAAGAGTCAGAACTTTCCCATACTGTTGTAGTAAGTTAGAAGTAAAAATTTAAATACAAATACAATAGATGAAGTAGTGGTTTAGGCGTATTAATTTTTAATCTGATTAAAAAGTTCTCAACATAAAATTTGAACAAAATTGCTTTGTATTTCTTTAGTCCTTCATATGCGTATTTCCACATCAATACAATACTGTAGTATGGGAAAGTGAGAAGGTAAGTTCAATATAGCTGCTACTTTAATTTTTTTTTATATTGAACTCTAATGCCGCTGAGAAGGATGTAAATAATAAGTGCTTCATGCAGATGCACAGATTTTTGTGTACACCACCATAGATTACACTTAATAGTTTGTGTTTTTGGTATTGTTAACAAGCTTCATAATATCTCTGCCCTACTGACCGGGGTGGCTATGCATAACACATTAACCTCCAGATATTGTTGCCCTGAATAATTATACAAAGGAGGACTGTTTTAGACCTGGGTTTCGGTACAAAGACTGAACAAGTTCATGAACTGCGAAGAGCTCGATCCTAACAATGTTCATCATGACCCTTCAGCAAGTAAGTAAATATTACAACTTAAAGCGGAAAGAAAGTGAAAGGTTTAGCATTTTTGATGCTGGACCTTGAGTGGGTTGATTCAGTTTGGAATGTAATATTTAAAGACTTCAGTTGGATGTGAAGTATGAAATATCAGATTAGTCTGGTCATAAACTCGGATTCGATCTGAGTTTTTGCGGACGGCCCTTTGCAGTATAAAACACTGCAATGTTTGTATAGTTATACTGCTCTCTTTGTAGCTTCTTAGTTTTTATAGGTTATCAGAGCGAGTGCTTGGGTGCTTATCTTAGTCAGTCGCTTATTTTTACCTGACTGTGGACTTTGTAGTCACAGAATAAGATTGACTCCGAGTTTATGCTATCCATTTATTTGACATCTGTATTATCAAACTGGTGGTTTGTTGGGTTGGTACTGCGTGCAAGTCGTTGACTGACTGTCAACTGACTGTCACATATTTCAAGTTTAAAAAAATATCAATTTATTTATTAAGGTTTTTCGTAATGGAAAAAGCAAAGGAGAGCACAGAGATAAAACTTACAATTGAATTTAGTTACCTGATTATCTTGACTTTTGATTTGAACAAATATTTAAAAGAAACCAAAGCTTTCTTCTTAACCCGAGAACGCTCGCGCCTAAAAAGTTGCATTAGCGCTCACACTCGGTCGTTTTGACCAACTTTGGAAAATGTAATCCTCTGTACGATATAATAATTTTTTTCGTTCTGTTAATTTATTACAATAATATACACACATAGGCAATCGTTTTATTACTTACAAAAAGTTATTCTAATACAAGGAAATACATATAGAAAAATTACAAAGCTACTGAAAAAAACATAATCTTGTAAGAGTATTTTATTTTAATTTCACAAGCTGCTTATCACTATTATCAAATTACTATGGTAATCAGAAGGCGTGATTACTTAGTTGAATTTATCTAAAATTATCACTGATACTTTTCTAAGAATATCATCATTAACAGTTGTGTTCCTTAAGACTCGCGATTCGGTCAAAAAGACCACTAACGTATATTTTGCGTCTAACAACAATCTCTTACCCAGTTTCACCTCTGACTAACCACTAAATGCGATCTGAGAAGACTTGTAAAATTGGGGTAAATTTGCAGCGGAAATATAGAAAGGAGGGGGAAAATATGACGCTAGCGGCAAAACGACCGCGATGCGAGCGTTCTCGGGTTAAATGTTTTCGTAACTTAATTATTGTACAGTTTGAAAATAGTTATGTATGAGACAAGTGAATAAAGAGGCATTTTATCCATAAGGGGAAAACTTTAGCTCACCAAGCCAAGTCAAGTGAGATAATTTTCCCGAATCATTTTACTTGATTGTGTACTAGTTCCCACGGTAACATGTATGTATTTTGTTAGTTGCTATTGATTATTGACTATTTTATTCACTGGTGAATAAAGTAACACTTTATCCATCCTCATCATTAAAATGTTACTTTACCATGGAGATTTTCATAGATAAAATATAGCTTTACTAATAGGTATTGAAAAATAAATGTTAAAGCTAGTCAAGAAATCTTTCGAAATTTGGCATTGACATTGCAGATGTCGAATAAATGGATAATAGTTATTTTAAAGTAAGGTCGACTGATGATTGGAAGAAAAACATTATACATTTGGAAGGGAAGTTGATGGGTTGAAAACAGTGGCAATAATTTGAAATTTGGAAACGGTGAATCATAACCTTAGTTTCTCAATTTTACCATAAACAGGATTTAAATGAAATTCATTTGCAAAATTTTGATAATTATATTTTTTTTCTTGAAAAATTGATGTACGGACGGAGCCTTTTCATCATTCCCATCAGTGACTTGATGAGACAGTGGTGACAATATGAATTATTAAGTTCCGCCTGTCTGCCATTTTGAGGCAAATTGAAACGGAATTTGTATATACAAGAGTCACATCATGCAATGCATATCATCAATGACAATAATTGGAAGTGATCAATCTTACCAACTTGAGAGAAGCAACCAAATAGGTTTTCAATAAAATATAGGTTTAAAATGAGAAATTCTCAATGAATGATTAAATATGTAACTTCTTATCTTCTGTAAATATGCATACCGATGGGGCCACAATTATACAGTGCGTAAATTAAGTATGAAAACGGTGGTATTATTTGAATACGGCCATAGATAGATCTCTGATATTTGGTATAGAAGTAAAACATACGATTTTCTACTAATATTCGTGGTTTCAATTTTTTTATCAATCGTTATGACTGCAGCACGGCCAACTTGATTATTTGTTTAAATTGAAATGGGGGTCAAAAGTACCACCATTAGAATGCCGTTTTTGTGTAGAATCCAACAATGTAGCACTTGATATGGCAGTTTTGAAAAATAACTTCACTATGCCAAATTAAACTTTGAGAATACTACTTTCAACGGCTTGCTAGATATGCTAAAAATTTAGTTGGCGGTGAATGCTTTGTTTTGTTTTTTACATCATAAATGTACTGTTTGTACTATTCGAGTTCTGATCTCTTCTGTTCCCAAACCTTTTTCATCAATTCTATTGTAGCAGTGAAGTATTTAAACTTTTCTACTTGTCTTACTGCAACATCTTCATTTATTAAGACTTCATTTTGTGCTTCCGAGTTGATTACTAAATACTTCCTTTTCTCTAAACTCATGCTAAGGCCCCCATTCATCGTAGCACCGATGTAATCTCTTTATCATATATTCCAAGTCGAGCACATCTTGTGGTATTACAACAATAGCACAATTCTAAATTGTCACATTTAAATACTGTGCAGAATTTCACCCGCTTGCGATGCTAATGATATATTTGACACTGACAATTTACAATTGTCAGATTTAAAAGGTTTTATTTTTTTCCATAACCAAATGAACAGGTTCTACCAACCTCTTTGAGAACAACTTAGAAGTAACTAAATATTTTGCCTGTTAATGGTGGACATTCGCGTCGACCAATAGCAGCGAAGACATCGCAATGGCCACACTGTCTTGTATATAGCCACTTTAGGCCCATTGGGGATTGGTTGCCATCTCCCCTCTACTTTCTGAATGACTGCGCATCTCCAGGAACGTTTTCACCTTGTATTCTTTATACTATGGTTCTGGCTATGAAATGTGATTTTATAATTTGATTTTAACTAGGTATCTATTGCACTGAGGACAATTTCAGTTTATAACAGCCAGGATTACAATTTAAAATAATTAAGATTTCAACATGAAGCCTAACCTCATCACAGAAATAATTACCAAAAGCTTATCTATCAACTCTATTCAACTTAGTGACAATGCTTGTTGTCATTGGTTTTCCTATAGGAGTATAGGGCATTCAGTAAACACAAACACATTTAAATTTTGTTGCAGTTGGTATATGCATAAATTTTGTATTTGTTTGCAAAAGTTTCCACACTGTATACAGGCAGATTTGAATTTAAAAATAACAATTAATATTTCTCATCGTCAGTGCCAAAGTATGTAGATATTTTTCTAGAAATTCTCACCTGAAGTTTTACAAAGTGTAATAAAAGTACCTATTAATAAACAGTACATCAATAGTATCCAACACAGTATTTGTATAATATCCTTAATAGTTGTTATTTACAACATTTATGACAGATGAGATGTCAATGTCACACCCTTAACCTATTTGTTTTAGTAATTTTTTGGAACTACATTCCTACTCAAAGATGATTTTTGGAAGTACATTCATGAAATTTTGGAAATCAAAGGCCACTTTGTGTTTCTATGTTTATTGAACAAGACTATAGATTGCATTTCCATATGAAAAAAAATGGAGTATAAAGTAGGTACATTTTTTTTTCTATAATAATTTTCAAGGTCAACTTTCTAGGGATAAATTGCATTTCTGCAGGGTCCCTAGTTTTAATAATGTTGGTACATAGATTTTTAGTTCTTTTCTTCACTAAAAAAATGATTGTCATTTGGACAGATATGTCATAATAGTGGGTAAAACAAATGGCATAGTAAAATATTGCAAATTTATTAATTATTAAATAATAATAAACATAATAAACATAAGAACGTTTGATGATGATGATGATGATTCCATGTTAAAAAAAGAAATTTGTCAAGAGTTCAAATTAAGAAACTTTGACATTCAAAATTGACACATAACCATAATTTTGAAAAAAGTTCTACCAACACGAGGTATAAAAATTTGCTAGCGTTTTACTCACATATCTATCAACATTGTAACACTTTGACAGTTATTATAGAAAAAAAACGTACTTTAGGTAGGGGTCTTGCCATATCTTAGCAACCACAAATGCACAGTGGAGCAAGGGAGAAAACTGTAGAGCGAGATGCCCAAATGGTGTTTTCAGTACAACCTAAAAACATCAGGCTAGCTTGCAGGCACGAAATTTAAAATAGGTTGTGTCAATATTTCGTGTTTATTTGATAAAACTGTTTTTTATAATAAACGGAAATATAAGTAGATAAAGAACGCAAAACTAACTTATAAGCACGAAAATAGCAAACAATATCAAACGCAGCAAATCACAATGATATTTTCAGGTTGGTCTGTAGCCTTGCTTATGACGTATTTACATAATTTTGATCACTGCGCAGGGTCGCTAAGATATGGCAAGCACTCTATAGTATTCCAACCAGAAATTGGAAAGCTATTTAAAATCAGGCCAGCATGAAAACAGTAAGTCACTTCGTAACTTAATTCATAAAATTACTGTTTGATTGTCATTCAGTGATACTTCGATAATAACCTTCAAATTGACAGATGCATTGGGAAGTTTGGAAGATATATAAGTTTTCAAAATTTTCTATGCTACTATACGGTTTTAAAAACTCAACTATCACCTACTTAAATCATGCACAATGTTACAATGCCTTAACAAAACGGTTACATGTACAATTTGCAGATAAACTGTCATTACTTGAAAGCTGATTGACATTAGAATATTATTACTGATTGTGTATGAAACCACCTTAGACATGACTTACACGTTTCATGGTGCACTGGATTTTAAATAGCTTTCCAATTTTTGGTTGGAATACTATACCCCTTAGAACAACTCAGCATAGCTCCAGTTTCAACTACAAGAAAATCAGATCTGACAACTTGCCAAATAATCATAATATAGCACACCATTGTCTTTGGATTTGTTCGTTTTTCTTTAATAATTTATATTGATGGCACATGTTATGGGCCGGTTGCAGAAAGCAATGTTAAGTCTGGTGTTAGCTAACGTCGCGTCAAAGTGAACAAAAACGAATCAAATCTCAAATCTTTATGGTAACTAATACATTAGTAAACAAAATTTGATGCGATTTTGTTCAATTTGACGCGACGTTAGCTAACACGAGACTTAACATTGCTTTCTGCAACCGGCCCTAAATGTGACCGTGCACATTATGACATAACCTCAATAGTAATGTAGGGTAAATGGGTATATAGCAGGTCTATATGTGAATGTTTTAGAGTGGTATAGCATGTTTCTACTTTCTTTTACGATAAAGGAAGTATTGAGTTTTCAACAGATCTTCACGTTTCGAGTCCCTGAACCCAAAAAACATGTTTTTTTTCATTGGTTTGTCTGTGTGTCTGTCTGTCTGTGAACAGAATATCTCAAAAACGAACTCTTCAACTAACGCTCTATTTTGTACCGTTTTTGTAGAATTTGTAATTTTTTGAAATTTTTGACATGCTTAAAATTTAAAATGAAATTTTTGACTAATTATAAGATCACTGTAAAAGGAAGTTGTGTGAGTGTATCATACCAGATTTTTTTTCTTTCCTTTGACATTAACAATTGCTTATAAAAACAGGACTCGAGACAATTATGTAAACATTGCCAAATTTAGCCTCTTAATGGCTGCCGATAACTGTGACTCGAGCAACCAATAAAACAAATGCACTCCATTGTTACCACTGTCTCAGGTAAAGTCACTGTAAGTGTAACTAGTAATTGGTACAATTTTATGAGCTTGGTTTAACACTACTGTCATTTTCATAAAAAAGTCTTAAGGTCTAATAGTTTTGTGAATAACTAAATTTGATCCGTTTTCGACATGCTGGCAAAGCATTTATTTTCCACTAATTAATTATTGGTTTTACATATTGGTACCATTTGCAAATCCTTAACTGTCAAACATTTCAAATGTCAAACTAATTATTGTCGATTTATTTATACAAAAAAAAATTAATGGAAAGAACAGAAGAGTCCAAAGATATATAACTAATAATTGAACTTAATTCTTTTTAATTGATTTAACTATTTTGAATTAAACAAATTTAAATGATAACCTTACTTTTGCTTCTCAACTACAGTCAAGATTTAAAAAAATAAAATAAAGGATAGTTTGCAGGCCAAACTCTTTCATGGGGTGTAAGTGCCTCACCATTATTATTATTTTATATCTTGCAAGAGATGGAAGTATGGTTTGTTTGTACATGGTTTGTGGACAACTTTTCACCTTACGAAAGAAACATATTTCATCACAAGTAGTAAATGCAATTTTTATATGAACAAAAAATTTTAAATGTACTTTACATAATGCAAAAATGTCAAATTAGTGCGAAATCTCACCAGTTTCATACTTAACTTTATTGTAAAAAACAAAATTACAAACCTTGCAGGTAAACAAGTGTTGTGTATTCATTTCCATAGCAACATGCATTTTCATCGCTTGTGGCGAAAGTTGAACTTTTACATGGGGTAAGCTGCTGCTAAATAGCTATTGTACTTTCAGAAGTAATACTATAATAACTTCGATATTATCGGGTTATATGTCGATAACTTGTTGCACAATAATAAAAGAGTGTCAGTTTGACAGGTTAAATAGTCCGACCGTGCAGCAGGAGGATTATTTTGTCAAACTGACACGATTTGTTATTGTTCAGGAAGTTTGAGACGTATAACCTGTTTGAAGTACGCATAGTATTCGATTTGATTATTTTTTGAGTAAATTTTAATATTAGGATCAAATAAATATTTTATTTGCAGCTCGATTTGTTTGTATTAACCCAGCTGAAAGTCATCTCCATGAAAACAACATCAAGTTAACAAAAGTTACGTATTGCGTCGTCTAGTGAAGTTACTCTGGTATAATCGATTTTGTATAATCGAAATTATACAAGATAACTTAACTAAATCCAGCCTTCTGATTGGTTGAGATCGCTACGAAAAAAAAAATCACATAAATATGAGTTAAAAAATGTTTTATTTGCAAAAAATTTGGTAGACTGAACTTTTTATGAAAGCAAAAATACTTTTAAATCAAGCTTACAGAATTCATGCTGTTCTTTTGCATATAGCTTAAGAATGGTTAATCTTAAAAAAGCCAAGTTTTTCTTGTATATATATATAAAGGCTTTCATTCTTTGAAAGAATATTGCCACTTCTTTCCGAAGCATGAATCCATTTATTAGGGTGGATTAGTCCCTTGTTTTTCCTTTATTTTTATCCCATTAAAGTTTCTTGTGGGTTTTTGCTTCTTCTGCTATTTTCCTCCATATTTTCCGATTTTTTGCTTTCTCTCTCCAGTCTCTTATTTCCATATTTCTTAGGTCTCTTATTACTTCTTCATACCACCTATTTCTTGGTCTTCCCCTTGGTCTGTCTGCTTCGGGCTTCCATGTTGTTATTATTTTTATAATTTTTGATTCATCTGCTCTCATTATGTGTCCAAACCATCTGATCCGTTGCGACTTCATTACTTTTACAATGTCTTCGCCTCCCATTATTTCCAGGATTTCATGGTTCATATAGTGTCTATATTCTTCATTTTCCAGTTTCTTCGCTCCCACTATTGCTCGTAATACCTTTCTTTCAAATATTCTCAGTTGTTCACATTCTTTATTAGTTGGGCACATTACTTCTGCTGCATATAACACTACTGGTCTAATTAGGCATTTGTATACTCGGATTTTAGTTTTTATACTTATTTTGTTGCTCTTTAATAAGTTGCGGTTTGCATAGAATGCTTTAAAGCCAAGTTGTATTCTTTCCTTTATTTCTTCGCTTCGGTCGTTATTATAGTTTATTTGCACACCCAGATAGCTAAAGGATCTTACTGTTTCAATAGTATATTTATCTATTTTTACTTCTTTAATATCTTCTTTCTTTCCTCTTTGGCATTTCATATACTTAGTTTTGCTTTCATTTACTACAAGTCCTATTTCACCTGATGCTTTTTCCAAAATTTTAAAGACTTCTGTTAATTTATTCCACGATCTTGATATAATGAGTATGTCATCAGCATAGGCTATTATTTGTGCTTCTTTATTTCTTATTGTTCCCTGTACATTTACTTTTCGTATTATCCCTTCTAATGCTATGTTGAACAAAGTTGCTGATAACGCATCTCCTTGTCGGACTCCCATATTGATATTGAATTCTTCAGTTTGCCCGTCTCTTGTTTTTACTATTGCTTTTGTGTTCTTCATTGTTAGTTGTATACATTGCCTTAGTTTTTCTGGCACCCCAATTCTTTTTATTATTTGTATAAGTTTTTCTCTTTTAATTTTGTCGAATGCTTGTTTATAGTCTACAAATAACAGGTGTAAGTCGATTTCATGTTCATAGCATTTTTCCATTATTTGGTGTACTACATGTAGTGCATCTATTGTCGATCGTCCTGGTCTGAATCCCATTTGATATTCACCGATTTCTTTTTCTGTGTGTATTGTAAGTCTTTTCTGGATTAAGGTTGTAAATATCTTATACATTGTGTTTAATAGTGAGATACCCCTGTAATTTTTGCATTCTTCCAGATCACCCTTTTTTGGAATTGGTATGATTATTCCCATTTCCCATTCTGTTGGCATTTTCTCTTCTTTCCATATCTCTTTAATCAAGTTGTATAATCTTTTATGCAATTCATCCCCTCCATACTTCAACATTTCTCCATTTATTTGGTCGCTTCCAGGTTCTTTCCCATTCTTTATTTTTGTTATGATGTTTCTGATTTCCTCGTAGGTGGGTTCTGTTGTTATATTTTCATTTTCTTCTCCTTCTCTTTCTTCATTTATTTCCTGATGTTCATATTTTTCTTCTTCCTCTTCTGTTTCATATAGCAGTTTATAAAAGTGTTCTCTCCATATGACTCTCTTCTTTTTCTCATCGTATTCTGTTTCGATTTGATTATTTTTTGAGTAAATTTTAATATTAGGATCAAATAAATATTTTATTTGCAGCTCGATTTGTTTGTATTAACCCAGCTGAAAGTCATCTCCATGAAAACAACATCAAGTTAACAAAAGTTACGTATTGCGTCGTCTAGTGAAGTTACTCTGGTATAATCGATTTTGTATAATCGAAATTATACAAGATAACTTAACTAAATCCAGCCTTCTGATTGGTTGAGATCGCTACGAAAAAAAAAATCACATAAATATGAGTTAAAAAATGTTTTATTTGCAAAAAATTTGGTAGACTGAACTTTTTATGAAAGCAAAAATACTTTTAAATCAAGCTTACAGAATTCATGCTGTTCTTTCGCATATAGCTTAAGAATGGTTAATCTTAAAAAAGCCAAGTTTTTCTTGTAATTTTTAATTTTCTAACATGTTCATTACACTGTACCTTTTTCTATTTAAACATTTCTCTATCTGCCATAGTTTTTGTAATCGGTATGGGCACAGTGAAATATAAATTCACCTTGTATATGGTAAAAGCACTGTTATTAATAAATAAGCAAAACATTAATTCAATCTAATTTGTACCAACATGCAAATCTTAAACTTTGTGAATAATTAACTGTTCATCTGTTATTGCAGAAACTCCCATTGTTGTCGAGGGTGGCAACTTCAGCTGGGGCGAAGACCCCATCCTCAAGAACATCAACTTGGAATTTGAGAAAGGTGGCCTAACTGCAGTCGTGGGCAGCGTAGGCTCAGGGAAGAGCAGTCTAATATCCGCTCTGCTCGGCGAAATGGACAAAATTTCCGGCCGCGTAAACACCGTAGGTTCCGTAGCATATGTGTCTCAGCAAGCCTGGATCCAGAACGCGACTCTGCAAGACAATATTACCTTCGCAGGTCCATGGACAAGAGGGTGTATAATAAAATCATTGATGCCTGTGCCTCAAGCCTGACTTTGACATGTTGCCGGCTGGCGATCAGACGGAAATAGGAGAGAAGGGAATTAACCTGTCGGGTGGCCAAAGCAGAGAGTCAGTCTGGCGAGGGCCGTCTATTCTAATTCGGAAATTTACTTGCTGGACGATCCTCTGAGTGCTGTGGACAGTCACGTAGGCAAGCATATCTTTGAGAATGTTATCGGGCCGCAAGGTGTTCTGAAGAATACTACTAGATTGCTCGTAACGCATGGCATAACATACTTACCAATGGTGGATAAGATTATTGTACTTAAAGACGGGGAAATAACAGAAGTCGGCACGTATAAACAGTTGCTAGATAAGAAGGGGGCTTTCGCGGAATTTTTGCTGCAGCATCTGACTGAAGTTGTTGAGGAGGAGGATGATGAACGTAAGTTTTGACTTTCCTTTGTTACACATAACCTCTTAATCAGTGTACTATTCTTTATTCATATTTGAAATAATTCAATTTCAGAATTTTTTAAAATAATTATAATGAAATCTTGCTTTTTCGTACAGAATTAGATGAGCTAAAGAACCAACTGAGTGGTACGGCAGTCTCGGAAGAGTTTGCCAGGAAGCTGACCCGGCACCGCTCCCGTGTCTCGAATCTGTGTCGGAAACGGGTTCAGAGAAAGCGAATGGCTCGCTTCAGCGACAAAAATCCACAGACAGTGCCAACGAGAGAAGCTTGAGGCATCGCTCGAGCTCGGTGGAGACGCCTAAGAAAGAGAAGGAGATGGTGGGCGAGAAACTGATCGAAGCAGAAAAGGCTGAAACAGGCAGCGTTAAATGGGAGGTGTACACGCACTACCTGAAGTCCATCGGCATTTTCTTGAGCATTTCGACCATATTCCTTAACATTCTGTTTCAAGTGTTCACTGTGGGATCTAACCTATGGCTCAGTGCTTGGTCAAACCAAAAAAAACCCCTCGACGGACGAGCGAGACATGTATTTGGGTGTTTACGGTGCTCTCGGTATCGGGCAAGGTAAGGATTCTGTGATATTTGAATTAAAGCATGATTTTACTCTATACCATACATTTTACATTAATTTGATGCATGCTTTTAATGCCTCAGTTCAGTAAAAGTATGAAAAAAAATCACTTTTATATTAACGCATTCGCTTGTTCTATTTTTATTTTGCACTGTGTTACTAATGCTATTTAACTGGTTTATTTCTAAAAGTTTTATTTTTCACGTGACGGTTTCAATAATTCTCATTTTTATACAGCAAACAGTTTATTCTGCAGTAACTCAGTTAGTCAAGTACCAGCGTGAATGACATTTAATGAATGGTACCACCAACAGTAAAAATTTTGTAAGATCGATTTTTTGCTATTGTTCATATTGTCAACTGCCACTTTGACGGGCATTTGAGTGTGAATTTCCAAATTGAAAAAAATCATTGTACAGGTTACAGAAAGTAGATTGGGACGTGGTGAAAATCGGAACTAATGTTAGAATCTAGTCATTTTCAAGTTTCGTATTGGTAACATTTTTACATCTATCATATTGACATTAAATTGTTAACCTTATTTAAGCTAAATGACACAATAAATCAGAGGCGTACGCAACATTGCGGTATGGTATATTATCAGTTCTTGAATGTTAATAGGATTGCGGAAATAATGATGTACGTTGAACAACCAGGCTCTGCTAAACCTTCTATCCCAGCAACAGCAATTTACACACTATAAAACAAAGAATCTGTCATATGACGTTAGTCACTGCGCAAACAAAATCCCTCTACCCACCGTTGCTGTTTACTTGTCATTTAAAATATAACCTAACTTTGTATGTTTTTGACAACTTTCCACATATTTCCAATTCATCAAATATGATCACAGCGCCTTTCATGACCTACCGTGACACCCAATCTACTTTCTGTGACCTGTATGTTTGTGTCATATGAGGCAAATACAACTCGCAATCATAATTGTTTATGGAGCTTTGTGAGCTGAATCTAGCTCGCACCTATATTTGTTGTGTTTAAAGCCCCGCAATAATGAATGTAAATCAATGTGGCAGTTACTTTTAGGTATAAAAATTAAAACAAAACAAATGTAAAAGAGGTGTCCATCATACAGGGTGTCCATATTTTATGTTTTGCAGGCCAGGTTTGTAGCTGTAAGAATTTAAAAAAAAATGTCTGTTTCAATTTTTTTTAACTGTAGTTCAGATGACATAAGTAAAATTTTAAATCATTTTAGCTAAATTTTGAAATGTTGCAATGTTAAAATATAATTCACATTTGAACATAAAAAAATCTAATAGAAATTGTTATCATACTCTTGCAACATTTATTTATTTTTGGATAAACTCAATTTCGCAGATGGAAGTCATGATTGGCTATGATGCTACTGGATTAGCTTATTTTTTTCCTTTACAAAAGTATATTGTTGTGTACAATATGTCCCTAGATTGAGTTTACAAGTGGGAAAAACTGTTTTATTTTGTGTTTTTCATAGAAAAGTTATTCTTTATGAAAGTTTTACATCTGTATGCATAGTCTTTTGCTAGCGGCTCGCCGGCGATTCGCCGGAGTTTTGTTATGAATATTATGTTGGCGGCACTGTACGTCTATGTCAAATTCGAGGTTACCAGGTTATGTTTTCCGTCAGTTTTGACAGAAACAGACACAAAATATAACCTGCTAACCTCGAATTTGACATAGACGTACAGTGCCGTCAACATACTATTCATAATGAAACTCTGGCGAGCCGCTGGCGAACGACTATGCATATGGCTGTAAGTTTCTTATAAAAACCACAGTGCCATGAGAAATTTAAAACTTTTATAAAGAATTTTCTAAGAAAAATGAAAAAAGTTTTCTCTCTTGTAAACTTAACTGGGGACATACTGTATATTACCAATTTCTATTCATTAGAGGGTCATTTCACAACAAACCCGTCAAGTCCAGTCAAGGAATTCTCTTTCAGACCAAACGCTTCACGTCGAGTCTTGACGTGACTGATCGGGATTCAACCGGTCGAATTTTTATGCCAGTCTTGCCCCGTCCGTGGTGAATTTTGGTTATAATAATACGCCGTGCCGTACATTTATTTGTTATTACAATGGACATCAAACATTTAATCTTATTGGTGCAAGGCAATGAACAAATTTATAATCCCAGACATCCCAAACACCGGGATAGAGATTGTATAGCTGGTATTTGGCGAAAGTTTCTTTGCTGCCTTTTAATTCTTCGTTTTTGCATTTGACGTAATACTATTAGAGCAAGGGCGTCAATCTTTACTGAAATAAAAGCACAGACTAACAAACTTTCTACGCAAAAGACGCGTTTGGTGTGAAAGCGTTGACTGGTTAGACTTGACTTGACTAGTCGTGACTTGACTTGACGGGTTGGTGTGAAATGGCACATAGTGTTAACATTCTTATTAGGAAACGTACAAGATTGATTAAATCAGCAAAACCGAGCAGAATTTCTAGAAGAATCTGATGACGTGTTTAAATAACACCTAAGCTTTCACCTCTTGGAAATATCTAGAAAAAACTGAAACTGCATGAATTTTTTAATGTTAAATAATTCCATATCCACAAATGCTAGAACAAACATAAAATCGGGTACTTGCAGATTTGATTGCATAGAATTCAATAAAATTTACGAAAATTTGGCGGCACTTAAGTTAATGTTAATTTCTATGACAAGGTATAATCCATCACAATGTTTCTTTCTTCCAGCGGGCTATGTCAGGGTGGCATTTTTGTTGGTACGCATGCAAAATAACTAGACACGAAACAATTGAGTTATATTGTTTTCAATTTGTGCTTATGATTTTCAAAGGCATGCATTGTTGTCAATTAAATTTTTGTCTTCTTCCGTAAAATTTTTGGCATTTTGGCATTAAAATTGCAACAATGTCAATAAAGGGGGACGTAAAAACTGTCATAGTTCTTTAATGTCATAGTTTGATTTCTGTCACAATTCATGCAAGCAACTTAATAAAAACGTATACATAACAGTCTACTGGGAGGAGGAAACATTGTGAATGGATTATACCGGGTGGCCATAAAAATCTGAGATCCCGGTAGCCATGGAATTAGCTACTTATAAATGTTGGTTAGCATTATACATATTTCAATTATAATAGGTATTGGTACAAAATGTAATAAAATACAAATAAGAGGAGGAGAATGTGCCCCAGATTCTGCAGTTTAGCCTACGACTCGATTATAAAAATGTCCTGTTTTAACTTCATTACTTATTGCAATCTGTAATAATTTTGGCAGATAGGAATTTTAATTGTGATGACATTAATGACATTTAGTTTAGTTGGATTCGTCACTTTAATAAAGCGGTGTTGATTCCACAGGTAATGTGATATCAGATATTTATGGCCACCCGGTATATGTCTGTTTAAGTCTTTGTTTTGTCTTTATATACTTTAGACGTAGCAGTATGATTACATTTAAATGCCAAGGTAGAACATAGACCATCATGCTGTTTCATTTTAAACAGAATATTATATTGCATAGCAAATCTATTACAGTAGTGGCTTGATGATTCAGACTATTAAAATCAGTCCAATTCAAAAAATGGAAACATCTTGATTACTGTAAACTCGGGTATGTTTAATTATGAGTCGAAATATAAAAGTCATCGGCTCGAATGTGATATTATTCATGACATCAAATTGGCAAAACATAAAACACTAAGCAATAGTGTATATAACAATTTATTTTGGGAGGGGGGGTATACCAGCATCTGCGACTGACTTTTTTCAAATGCGCTGCAGGCGAACATTTTAAAAAAATGTAAGCGACACCAAAAATAAGTTATTAACAAAATAGTTGTACAAAAAATTTCAAAGGTGAGAACTATTGAACCATATGGAAAAATTAATTAGCGGGGTACATATTACATATTATATTGGACACTTTATTTCACATTTCAGAAGTTTCGGGGAGGCTCGGGCCCAATGACCCCCCTATCCATGCCACTGTTATTAAGAATGTAACAGAATATGTATATTATGTGCAATTACTTCGACACGAAGTGTACGAAGTATTGAAATTCCCTCATATCGAAAACCACTCTCAGTCAAATATCTCTAAAATTCGAGCCAACCGACTAATGAACCCACTATATCAAATCTCCGTCTCGGCGGTGCGGATCTTTTGGTGAAGATCCCAGCCCACTAGATCAATTCCCCGTATTGGGGGGTGCCTAAACGTGCTGTGCGGAGGATGTATGTTCGTATGTGTACACGATTCCGGTCGCCAGGAACCTTCCTGAAGTCTTGGATCGTTTTCATACGTTAGGTCCTCCGAAAATGAAGGCAACATCAACTTTTGAGCTATGGTCGTCGGCAAAAAAAATTTTTTTTTTTTGATAAATAACTGGTTCATAGCATTTCATTGTATTAGCGAAACGGAGTGATGCTGAGTATCAGAGTATTCTTGGAAAGCACGGAAGGGGGCTTTTCTTGGTGGGGGTACCGTATATTTTTTATTGGTTTTATCAAGCTGTAATAGTTGCTGCTGAACACACCAAATGTGGACACCATGTACAGTAACATTTTAAATTATTTCATTTATTTTTGTGACGATTTCCCTCATATCAATCAAATAGACCAGTGATTTGATATCCAATTTTAAACTTCGACCAATTACATTAAGAACTAGGCAAAAACAAGAAGTCCCGTGGGATTATTTAACTGATAAGTTCTTACATATATTACAGACAATCCAATTTGATTATTTTCACGGGAGTCGGTTTGACAAATCAGATCACACTTGAAGTAAAAACGATCCTAGGGTGATTTTAATAACAATGGTTATTACCTAATTAAAATTGAGTAGTATCCTACGACAAATGTCAAATTCATTTGTCAAAATAAATGGTTCTCGCTTCGGCAAAAATTAATTTATTTAGGAACTTATCTTCTCGAATTCACTGGGGCTAGTAATAATCCTTATAATTTTGACAAATAATATCCGTCAAGTGCGTTGCCTTTAAGAAATAATCCGAGGTGCAGGCAAAACACTGTCGGGTTGTTATTTGTGAAAATTATTGCAGGTAATATCACTGCCTTTGGTAAATTATAGCTGACAATAGCCCCCACGAATACATTCGCATAGTTGGCATTGAAAAAAATGACAATTGTTTGACAGTGTCATCAAAACAAGTCGTATTATTTTCCATGTCATCTTATTTGAGAAATAGTCTTATCGAATATATCTTGGTCTCATTATTTTGGAGGTAATTTTGAACTCGAGATGTTTTGCTTATATAGGTAACCTTCCTCGGCAAATGTAATGACAAAATGCGACTCTATCGCTCAGAATTTTGTTCATTTTATTTTGCCTTGGAAGGTTACTAAAGCAACAGTCTTTTTAGCAAAAATTTTTCCAGCAAAATAATTATCTCCTGATATATTATCACTGAGAAAAAGCTTACTTTTCTCATTAATTTTTTTTTCAAAAATATATAAGTGTAATTAGGAAAAATTTACCTTAAGTTAGTTGAACAACTATTGTTAAAGAACCATCTAGTATAAGACTTATGAACTTACTGTAGAAAAAACTAAATTGTTTGCTTTATAGGTATTTAAAACAATTAAATAATGAAAAACTAGACTGAAAAATAAAACCCTTACATCTTTGTAGATTTAAACAAAACTTATCTTTTTAAAGTAATTGAGCAGATGATGAAATTCTCTAAAGCGGGATAATGCATTGTAGACGGTGAATGGGACTAATCCTTTTGTTTTATTATAGGAATAAGTATCTTTTTTGCTTCCATTATCCATGCGATAGGGGGAATTAGAGCAGCTAAAACAATTCATAACATATTATTGGACAGAGTTTTGCATTGCCCACTGTCTCATTTTGATGTGACGCCAGTGGGTCGCATACTAAACAGATTTTCTAGCGATGTATCCGTTATGGATATAGTTTTGCCATCTCTACTTTCTATGGGGATAAATATGTCAATCTCGGTAAATTTTCAAATTATTACTAATGGGATCGCTTTGGAAAGAGCAAAAGATGTTTGTTTTTTGTTTTATGTTGCGTTGCATCACACTTGGAGAGCTACACAAGTGCAAATTTGTGTATTAACCCTTAACGTTTAAGTTTTGATTTATTATTGCTTTCTACTGTAGCCGTTGGCCTGCTGATTTAGAATGCAAGCTTTTTCTGTAATGGTGTGCTGTATGTGGATTAATTCTAATTATTTGGCTTTTTGCTGTTTTTTGAGTTTGGTTGGTTTCTTTAAGTACATTTGTACGACTGTAATTCGGTGCTGGTTTCACTAGCTATTTATTTTTAAGTTTCCTATTAATTTTTGAATGTCTCGGTTTTCAGTTGTGTCAGTTTTATTGTCGGCTCTGGCGTTATTCGTCGGGTGTCTAAATGGAGCATACTTGCTGCATAATTTATTACTAGGCAACATACTTAGATCTCCATGCAACACTTTCTTTGATGTTACGCCTGTTGGTAGAATCTTGAATCGATTTTCTAAAGATATCGATACTATGGATACCATTTTACCGATGACTATCAGAGGATGGATTACTTGTTTTTTTTCGGTAATGTTTATTCTTTAATCTTACAGTTTTAATGCCGACACGGATTAAGCAGTTATATTTAAAACAGTTCGAAAACTACCGGGCAAACTTGATTTTTGTTTGAACGTGTTTGTTTACTTTCCCCTGTTGTAGTAACACCCAGTTGTTATTTCGTTTTAACTTTGCTTAACGTTAGATTTTGGTTTTAAAAATGCATTAGTCCTTCAGTGCATCGTGATTACCAATAGTTCGTTTGTTTAGGTACCATACCATGTATGGAAGCTTTCCAACTGTAACAATGCTTCACTTTTAAATACGAAGATTCTGCGCTTAAAGTGGCGCAAAAAGAAATAAAGTAATTTAGAAACGTGCAATTGTGTAATAGTTTTAAAGCGGAAATACCTGGTACTGCTTGTATCTTCAGAAGTTTTCATCATTGAATACGGTCAGCATTCTCCTTAGACCTACATTCAGTGCTGAAAACATTGAACTTGTTTTACTGACCTGACATCTTGAAATTGACTTCTAGCGGTGTCAGTTTGCTCTTCCGAATTATTGTTGTGATTGGCAGCCGTGAACGCTGCCGGTAAGGTTCACAAAACTCTACTGCGACACATTCTGCGAAACCCAGTGCACTTTTTTGAGTGCGTCCCCATCGGTAGGATAATTTCCCGGTTTTCTAAAGATATCGAGAGCATCGATGACGAGCTTGCCTTTAACATATACGAAGTCATTGAGAGCTCCTGCTTGGTAGGTGCTGTTAGCGTACATCTTACACACCATAGGCAGGGCAGTTATATTTAAAGCTATCCGAGAATGCTAAATGGAAAAATGTCATAAACCCTTTGGCTATTAACAACTTGTAGTGTCTGTCTCTCAATGGATGTGCACAGCTTGATAGTAATTGATAATTGTAGCTTTTACAAGTACATTATGAAGTAAAACGAAAGATAAAACAATCGATGTACTGGAAAGTTTTGCTCACCGTAAATGAACCTCGTTGCCAAGTGTGCCTCTAATGTAAGAATTGAAAAATGGGAAAGCTTAAAATAGATTTTTCAATATTTTGCATTGCATCGCTATTGCTACCCAACGTTAAAAAGCTTGATTTGGTTCATATTTTAGATTTTTTGTGTACGCTTTTAAATATTTTTTTAATTTAGGAGTTTAAAATTTGAGAATAGCAATAAATAATTGTTTGTATTATAAAAATAGACCATTTTTAATTAAAATGTCTAGCAGTTTTGCAATGTATCTATCGTGTTATTTCTACTTCAAAACTAGCAAAGTTTAAAATCCTGCGAGGTTGAACTTTGAATATAATAGATTTAATAGAAATAATTTCTAGAAACGGTATTATTACGGATCATCCGATCTTCGATAGTAAAATTATATATATTTTCTTCATACGATAGAATGACGGAGGTGCCTGTTTTTGATTATTCATATTTATGAATCCTCACCTTTTCAGCCGTTCTAGGAAAAGACGGTATTGTAATGATCACAATCTCTTTAGAGTTGCAGATACCTGTCTATTTTCATAGTCAGAATTTACTTAAAGCTTCGCTCATTATCATATAATTACTGCAGTCGTGGAATGTGGAGGAATAAAAATAGCAATATCTCTTGGTATAGTTCTTCTCGAGAAACTTTCGTTGCACATCATAAACTTTCATGACATTATACCTGTGCGGTGTTGCCTGCATGTTAGCAGAGTTTTAATAGTTTGCAAGTCAATGTCTTGCCTAGAGCGACCTTAAGTGCCATTTTATAATAACCACGTCCCATCAAAAAATGCTTTTATGTGCTAAGACTCCAAACAATTTATCCGTTTTAAAGAAAAGTCGTTCAATGAGACTTCTTCCAGGATTATCCTTTTACCATTTAAATCCTATATTTTTTAAGACACCTGACTGCCCGTGAAAATTTTTTCTCTGTTTTTCTCATAAATGTTAAAGGGTTACATGTTACCCTAAAAACAAGATTACTTAAATATGTCAAAATATATCTATTAATACGTTTAAATATTTTACATTAAAAGCATTTAGGCTTACTTTTTCGTATTTGTAATAGCAGTCTTGATGAAGATGTCAAATGCTTCTGCTGCATCTCTCAAAAATAACCGTAACTTTGGACACTTAATAAAATTTAAATAAAAACTATGTTTGTGCAACTGCACTCAGAACATGCAACCTCATTTATGTTAATTATGTTTTTTGCCTTCTGCAAAAATTTAGATTTCTACTATGGTGGTACGGATTTTAGCCATAGTTGCATGCAACGGCAGTTTCCTTAAGAGAACTATAGTATGTTGAAATGGATAATTTACAGAATGATTCAAATGATTGAAACGTAAAATAAAATCACGTTAACTAATAACTTTTGACTAAAACCCTAAAAACGGCCAATCTGAATGCTTTGCTGAAACTCAAGCATAATTTTTTCTTTTTCTGTTACTGGATGCTCAGTTAATGTTTTGTTTTTGTTGTATTTGAGGAGATAATACTCACTTTAATTTTTTCTTATAAGTGATGATGATATATGTCATCTTATATTTCTCATATTTCTGATATTGCTCAAGAATTTTGATATTTTCTTAATCCTCTTCTTGCGACAATACTGGGGTACAGTACATTATACTTAACCTCAAATTACCTACTAATCTATACCAAGTAGAGATGCTTGATAATTTTAAAAACATTGAAAATAGCCGGATCGGAAAAAAAAATTAAAAGTTTTGGCCTATTTGTCTTCTGTCTTCCTGTTGGGATCCTGGCACACAGCAAATGCTAAGATCACAAAGAAATAATTTTTTCTAGTAATTTTATTGTAATTTACATTATCCCTTATTCAATATAAGAAGAAACTACCTTTGTCTTCGCCTTTTTTGATAATATCTGCTCAACATACCTTAAGTATTAAATGAGTAAAATCAAGATTAAAGAAATAGAATGGAAAATGACTTTTTTTAAATAATATACTCTTCCATTAACGTCAATTCGAAGCTGTTAATTCCTGTTTCAACTGCTTGGTTGAGCAGATTTTTTTAGCCTTATATATTTCCTTACGTTTCTAACTCTGTATACGTATTCAGTTTCCAAAATTGTCATTGAACTTACATTCTTTTCATTTTAGTATTTTAATACATTAAACATTGAATTATTTTTATTGTACTTCAATTTTCATTTACAGTAATCATTTAGAGACTTTCTAATGTATTTTTCATCTTACAATTATTTTTAGTCTGAACTATTAGCTAGTTAATAGCAAACCATAACTAATGCAGTGCTTCTGTTTGGTTCTTTAAAACGATTGGTTGTAATTTATTTCTATTGAGCAATACATGTAGTTTTATTGTATCTTTACCTATAACAATGTTGCCGCTTAGTTTCTGCCAGTTCTTGTTTTTAAGTAGTTGCTGTGTTGTTTGCAATTTAAAATTAGAGTTGAAAGATACCTCCCATGTGCTCCAATTTTAACATTTCGATTAACATATTGGTATAACAACTCAAATAATTATTGTGTTGACTGCAAACCGCATGTTGCAGTTTAAAAGCGTTGACTATCAATTAACTGTTTTGTAGCACATTGTTACATAATTGCTTAGTTTTGGTTTTTAAATGATACTGAGGTTGAGTTTTATTCCGAAATCAAGTCAAAATTGCTCTTATAACTCGACACATTTAGATTTAAACATCTCGACCACAAAAATGAAAATACTGTATCAGAGGGTAATTTTCAGAAAGTTTTGTGGACTACATTTTTAAATATTTTGAACAGTTTGTCACTTTATAGTAAATTGGAGTTCTCTAATTAGATTAGAATAAACAATTCATAGCATTTCCGCAGGGATATATATTTTTTAAGATACGATGTTTTTTTTACATTTGCTCAAATGCCTTCAATAATAAAAGAAAACCATGAAATAGCAGAAAGCATAAAGCTTAATATGTGCTTCATAGATTATAGAGTATAAAGTCCACAATTAATGCTTTTAATTTTTTTAGTGAAGACTTTTGTGGTTCAGTTTAACTAAACAACTATAGTTTATTGTTTATTATTGTGTAGGAAAAGAAAATGCGTGAATTTAATAAATGTTTCTGTAGTACTAATTAAAATTTGTTTTGTTTTGTATTAATGTTCTTGCTGCTTTATGAATTGTGTATATGCATACAATAATAACTTTATTCTCTTCTGAAACTTGTGCATGACAAGTTTTTATTAACATTAGTTTTACACGTTTGTTTAAATGTTGCACACATTTAAGCTTTGAGCACTTGAAATGAATTATCCGTTGTGTTTATGTTGCAAGTTGTCTTTTATTTCACCATGTTACTTACACTTATAAATAGCTCATATTTAATTCAGCGAAGCTGAATCGAATCCAGATCCAGGTGTAAACTCTGAGGCACTTCTAAGCACCTTATTTTTTAGTCACGTTTATATTTGCCTGGGAATTAGTATTTGCGAAAGGCACAAAGGACGCAGCTATCAAGCTCCACCAATACTTACTTCATAATGTACTTCGCCTTCCCATGACTTTCTTTCATGTAACCCCGAGCGGCCGAATTTTAGCTCGTTTCTCGAATGACATTAACACTGTCGATATCCGTCTGCCCATGAATGTCAGAGGTTTATTCCCGCAGTTCTTTAGGGTATGTTTTAACCACTTTAATTTTTGCCGTAAGTTGTAACTCACAGTTTTTTCTGCGCATCGCTTGCATTGCATGTTGATTACTAGTTAGCGTTTGTAATTTTGTTGTAGCTGCGTGCATAGGTGCTGTATTTTATAGTCATCTACAGTGTGCAAAAGGTAGATTTCTTTAGACGAGGTGTGCTGCTACCTAGCTTGAATTCCATCCCTGATGTCCCTAGTAGTCGGTGTATACATCATGTAAACATCGGTTTTGGATCAGTGATAGTGGCGCCTTAAATATTTAATATGTTCTTATAGCTTTAATGATGCTGTCAGTTCTTCAAAAATAAATTTCTTAGATATTTTTAAAAAGCAATATTCACAGCTTTTCACAATTTTTTGCTATATGGTAGTATAAAAATAGTAAGTATTGCACCAGCATCAAGCTGTATACAGCTCTTTCCACTATTTTCACACGAAAGTATAATGTAGTGATCAGCTATGTATTGAGTAAAATTTTTAAAATATTTGTGTAGGTTCCAAAATTGTGAAGTCATTGCAGTTATTTTTGTTCAAGTTCAAGAAACTCCAGAATAAATGTAAAACTTTTTTCACAATAGAAAATTGCGATCACATTTGATCAAAACTATAATATATGTGGTCGTGTTTGGCGCTTCTCAAAATGTTTGGTAAAAACAAAGGAAAAAATTTATAAGCTCCAAAAACAGATTGAAAATCAGAGTCTTCAAAAATAAATCAAAAAGCGAAACCTAATATGTTACGGATTTGAAGATGTCGCAGAAGAAAAACAGGAAGGGTTGCAAATAATTCATGCAGGTGGTAAAAAAAATAAATATAAATATACAACTAAGTGTTGAAGTGGAGAGCATAAGAAGAATGAGAACGTTTAAGACCTGTCTTAGTTCCATTTACTAACTGGAATAAAAAATTGGAATTAGTTAGGAACGCAAACAAACTGAAGTGAACAAAATACTAGTTAAACGTGATCTATCACAAAAAGAAAAGCTAAAAAAGAAAGTATTAACACAACATATGAAAGAAGCCAGGCAAAAGGGCTATAATGCTAGAATTTGGAGAAACAAACTAGTAATAAATGATAAAGAAGTTACAGCAAAAGAGCTAGAACACATTGAAGAAGGGAAGTCCCAATAGTAAAAAAAATTAACAAGAGGAAGGAACTCAACATAAAAGGATAGTGAATGTAAAATCGGTACAACAAAATGAAAATGCAAAAAAGGGAAATAGTTTTCTGCTAAAAGAAGGAAGGTCCGAAAGACTCAGAGAAAACAGGGAAACAAATGATAAAAATTCTAAAAACTCCTAAAACAAATAATGAAAGATGGAATAGTAACAACCGAAACAAGAAAAGGGGAATATAGTGAACGTGAAACGGAGACAAAAACAGAACGGGAAAAAGTAAAATATAATAGTTTGAAAAATCGGAAATGATAAAAAAGAGAAAGCAAAAAAGTTATAATTAGAATAGGAACATTAAATGAAGTAGGAAGTGAATTGGAAAGATATGAAGTAGATATCAATGTGCTGCAAGAAATAAGATGGCAGTGAAAGATAAAAGTGAATAAAAAAGGGATGTAATATATCGTTAGGAAGAAGAAAAACAAGGATTAAACGGGACAGGATTCATAGTATCAGAGAGGTTAAAACAACGTGATCATACAATTCCTACGCTAACTCATCACCCTAGAAAGTTTTGTAGGTATTTATGGCGGGCGACCTCATTACTGGTATTAGGCAACGACCGGTGAACATCACCGGAGACAGGCCAACTCATGTAAGGATCCATATAACACACACAATCAAAGGCTGCAACTAACCTAAACAAGCTAGACACAAGAAACAAGCAAGAATCAGCGATGCCGGTTTATTTAACCTAACCTCAATTATATATATTGCCTGCAACCGTGCAGTCGTTATATATAATGACTAGCCACTGAAATTATACAAATTGCCTGTAACAGATCTATAGTAAATGTGCACCGAAAGAAACTACAGATGATAATTAAAAACATAGATTCTATGAAAAACTACTGTAACAGAAACTACTAAAGAAAAATACAAACACGACACGATGATGGTTGGAGATTTCAATGCTCAACTGGGAAAAGAAAGATATTACAGAAAAGGAAAGACTCTGCAACTTCACTGAGGACACAAACCTTATAATCAGCAGCAATAGATCCAACCACAAGCCAATCCATAAGATGACACGGAAAATCCCAGGCAGCAATGATGGAAATCATCAAGAGATGTGATGATATAGAGGAATAAGTGTTGATACCGATCACTATCTAGTTATCGCTAATGTAAAGCAAAGGATAATTCAAGATCAATACTCAAAAATAATACAAAAGAAAATGAACAATAGACAAGCTAAATGAGACACAAATGAGAGAACGTTTATATAAATGAGTGATCAAAAAATGGGGAAATAAGTAAGCAAATGTGCAATAGAGTAACCAGCAAAAAAGGTGGTGAGGCATAAAAAAAACATTCAAGTAAGAGCGAAGAAAGTAGTCAAGGAGAAAAGAAATGCAAGATTAAAATGGTTGGAAAGATAGAGAAGAGTATAAGACAGAAAGAAAGGAAGAAAAAATGGGTCAACCAACAATTAGATGAGATTGAACAGGGAAACATAAATAATAATTTAAAAGAAATGTATAATAAAATTATGAGTCAAAAAGAAAAACTATGTTAAAAGCAAGAGGATTAAAGAATGACCTTAACTTCAGCGGAGAAGAAATGAACAAAATTTGAATAGCGCATTTATCCAAACTCGAAATGAAGACAGACAGTTACATTCAATCGACAAACCAAAATACCAATAGAGGTACTAGATGAACCGCCAAATAGGGAAGAATTTGAACAAACAGGGAAGTGATTCAATAAAATGATAAACTGATAAAATTTACAGGAAATGAAACAAAAGAGTGGTTGTACAGACTAATTTGGATAGTTGAAAAATTACTGGATGAATAGGAATGTCGCGAACAACTCTATTTAACGTCAGCTACAAAATACTTGCGGGTATGATATAAAAGCAACTAACAGATTTATCAATGTGGCTTCTAACCCGGAAAATCTACCGTAGATGCAATACGCTTAGTAACACAAATTATAGAAAAAAGCCATGAAGATGACCTTCAATTGCAACTGTTATTCATATTAAATTTTAAAAACGCTTTCACTAAGGTTAAAAGAGAAATAGTGCTACGGGACATGGAACAACAAAATTTTTCTCCAAAATGAATCCTGTTAACAAGAATGATGATCATGGAAATGACAACAAGAATAAAAACCACAGAAGGTGTAACAGACATATTTAAAATCAATTCAGTTGTTAGACAAGGTGATACAGTATCAGCCACATTATTTAATATAACTAGAGTCTGCAGAGATTTAATGATAACACAATAAATTCACAAAACTGCAGTGGGTGCGTCCAAAGTATAAACTTGACAACAGATTCATAAAATTTAGATATCCCTAGAAATAACTGCAGAATTGGCGGAAAGATTTCCACATGTGCAGTTGACTTGGTGAAGCATGATTATCACTGTATAGTATTAGAGCAACCATGCTATACTTGATGAACCACATGTAGTTATGCTGACTTTTTTAAACTAAGATAATAATTAGAGACATGCGATTGGGGTTTTATTATCCGTAAGGGTCTCACAGAAATAAATATAAATTATAGTACAGTGAAAGAAGAATAATTATTCAATTATTTATGCATTATTAACTAGTATTACATACAGGCAACTTGGAGTAAAAGCAATAAGGCATATGTGTTTATTACAATCACTCTAGAAATTGAAAAGTGGGACAGTTGACGTTAGTGACGATAATCTTTACTAAATTTTGATCTTTTAAAAATATTTGGCGTAGGCCACTGAGTATTTGCTTGAAAATGCTTATCATTAAATTTGTCTGGACCGTTAATTTAACTATAGAAAGCATATAATTGCATATGCAGATGATCTGGTGATTGTAACCGCAAAACAGCAGCAAGGCAAAATATATGAGATGCAACATAAAATCTGAATTGTCTCTAAATCCTCAAAAAGGAGAACATATCAGTTTGAAGAAGTGAAAGTGAAATTAGTAAAATACTATAAGACAAGATAACATTAAGCAGCCTACGCAAAAAGTATGTAAGTAAAAGAACAACGCTAATCAGACCAACAATTATGTCTAATTGAAAGATAGGAAGAACAACTAAGAAAATCGTATGGATTTAAAATAAATGAAACGGACATTAGTATACGAATGAATTAGTAGAGGAAATGAAAGGTGAAGATATTATTAAAAAAATCAAATCTCAAAGAATGGTGTGGCCATGTGGTATGAGAAGATAACAATAGGGGTGTGAAGTTAATTACACTGTGGAAATCAACAGAGATACGACGCAAAGTGAAACCAAAAGAGATGGATACGAAGTGGTGCTTGACTTGCTAACAATGGATGTCAAAGATTGGACGAGAAAAATTGAAGACTGACTAGAATGGAGGAAAATAGTCAAGGCAGTCAGAACACCTGAAAAACTGTAACAATAAAATAATAAGTATTGGAGAGTAATCCAGCTCAAAAAATGGATTGTGGAAGCCATTGAGGCGGCAAAAAAATCCCCACAGAAATAAGCTCAAAACGAAATTAAGCATTTATTAAAAACAAATTTCAATTTTTGCAGGGCTGTTCAAAAAATGTTGAGTGGTTTTATATTTTGTAGATAATTTTGAATTTCTGATGACCCTACTTTTTAAATAATAATATTGTCTAGTTTGTGGTAGGGTGTATATTGTCAGACGCATATTACTGAAATGGCAGTCGGAACTGACAGCTTAACGTGTTCATAGAGGTATGGCTGGCTGCATTCTTTCGATCACAGTCGGTTGGAGACCCATTCAAGTTTTAACTGGGATGTTACTTAATTTTCTAAATAATAATTCACCAAAAAAAGTTTTGCATTTGTTCCATACTTGTTCAAACACACCATATAAGCAAAAACACTCAGTTTCTAAGAGCGTGAAAATTACAGAGAAGAACCAAATACCAAGAAACATCAGAGGTGGTGGTAGACATTTGTCCATTTTTCCTAGTATGGAACACAATTTCAAATTGAAAATTTGCATAAGGCCAAAGTAAGACTAACGCTACAAGCTGAATTGAATGCCGGGCTTTGTGTAGATATCTAAGCTGCTTTAGTAGCGCTTCACAAAATAACACTCGAATTACTCAGTTGATCGCTTTGAACATAGGTGTGCCAATACAGTTACGGATCCAAAGCAATAATGAACCAAAACATCAGCCACAAACCTATCCTACAGTTGCCTGATGTCTAGATTTATATGTTGTTGTGTAACGCCTTTCAGCTGGTGCGGCGGTGCTCACAGACTTAGCCCCCAATCTAGGTTGTTGGTATGCGGCACGTGCATTGCATGACTCCATGCTGAGGGGGGTGCTGCACGCCCCCCTGGCATTTTTTGATGTAACCCCCAGCGGCCGCATTTTGGCTCGGTTTAGCAAAGACGTCGATGTTATGGACACGAGTCTCCCCTTCTACGTTGCTGATGGGATGTATTGCTTGTTTGAGGTACAATTATGACATTTTCATATGACCAACGTTAGTGTAAAGTTTTCTGAGTTTTTGTTCGATACTTGCGTATTGTTTATTTGTAGTTGATTTGACAATTGTGTTCCATAGTAAACGTCACAAAATTGGTTTGGGATGCACATCATTCAGCAGACGACTTTGATGATGTTGCTTAGTGTTGTTTAAATATGACTGCTTTAAGCAATTTGATAAAACTAGTTTGTGTCCTATCTGTATGCTTTAAACAATGTCAGGGCTGCTCGAGATTTTTTCTGGCTACTACCTTGTGTTGTTAGTTTTCTTAAGGAAATTTTGTGTAAAAGTGTTACTACTGCTAGTGTAGACTTTGAAACTATGAAAATAACATATTTTTTGAACTAATTTGTCAAACGTATCAACTTCTTTTTTCTAAAAGACGTGATTTACTGTAATTGTCACTTTGATTGTCTTTTTACTTCAGATTGTGATGTCATCCATAGCCTTTTAAAACAAAAGGCAGTTTAATGTGCTGTTTACAGTGACAGATGTCTTTTTCAAAATAAAAGCTGCTTTGTTTGATAATGACTTTCAAAACTATTTGACAAAAATTATTAGTTTTAGATTTTTTATAGTTGTATTTGATGTTTTTAATAAGCCCGCAACTCTTTAAAGGTAAGGTGCAAGTTTGTTGGAGGCTTTAGTTATAATAACCTTACTTTTGCCATGTTGATGTAAAATAAAATTTGATGCTTGGTTTAGGGAATGTAGCAGTTACACGTAAATATTCAATTTCTTGGTATTAGTCTTCTTCAGTTTTATAAAACGTATTACAATATTGTGACTAGCATTTCTGCAATAGAGAGTGCAAGTTCAAATTTTAAATAAGTGAACAAATGAATTTTCTCTGTTTACCACTTTGTTAAAACCACATTCTTAAATAATACTTTTTATTAGTCAACTTTTTGACATTGGAAAGATATTTATTAGTAAGATCTCTAAATAGAGATAGAATTCTAAGTTATCACATAAGTAGAAATTTATTTATTTATTATCTGGCGATTTATGTGTTCATTTTTAAAATTTAATTTTCGAAGTGGAAATAAAGTTACCTATATATCATTAAAAAAAAAGCCGCGTAACGCAGTTGGGAAAGCGCTAGGCTTGCATTAAGCAAGTCCTTGGTTCAAATCCCGTGGGAGCCGGAATTTTTCCACAGCCTTGGCGATTAGAATCGGGCTCGGTGAGACCATCCACAGTTGGTCACCAAATTAACAGTGCTCTACTCATAATCACACAGAAGATGTAGAGTAACAAGGTCAACACATCACCAAGACACACACCTCACACAATGGTTGCTGCGCAAGCACAAAAGGTGCGCTCCAACTCTGTAACCCGAATTCGGGGCCAGTTGAGCATTGTACGGCCAGATGCAAGCGTATAAAGCACCAGCCTCTACACCGCAAGGTAAATGAGGTTGCAAATAATACATACATACTATCCATTCACAAAACTCGTGAACTGTCAAAATGCTGTCAAGTTGGCACCTTGTTTAAATTCTGGTTTGTAACTTCTGTTTACTGATTTTGGCAGCATTGAAATTTTTGAAATTTAAAAACTTGACTTATGTTACACTTTCTTGTAAAAAAAATAATCTCCAAAATCCTTTAATTTTTGTGCATACTACACGTCCTTTGCAATGGAACAGAAACGAAAGAGGGTTTTATTATTGTAAAGGGAAAAAAGGCTATAGTTAATTATTATAAGGAAAAACTTCGCTTAACTTTTGACACATGTAACATAACCTAACTGTAATAATTAGAAATCACTAGATCCCAAGTACATTCCCAAAAAATTGTAATTTCCAGGTACACTCAGCAAATATTTAAAAAAATTTACATTGACAGTTCACAAGTTTTGTGAATGGATAATACATACTATCATTACCAAATATATTGCACTGGCTACCTTATTTAAATTGTGCCTTTTAATATACAAACTTTCAAATATTGATATGATAGCGCCTGAAACTCTTACAGGGTTGGGTTCATTTATGTAGTTACTTTGTTCTGAAAAAGTGATTTTCAAATATTTTAAACTATTCATTCAAATCGAAGGTCACTTCTAATGTCAACCAAATGTCAACAACAATTTTCAAATCTCAATGACAAATGCCCAATTCTTAGAACGGTACATTATAACATTAAATAACATAGTAAGTTATTGTTTCTTAATTAATTTCATGTTTTAAAATGTCTTTATTTGCTTTCTAGTTGGTATAATCTAAGAAATCACCCACCTTGTATATTTTATTTCCACAATGTTTAAATCTGCAATCTATCTTAGCCGCAATCAACCCCTCCAAGCAGCTCCCTGCAATGCAGCTCTCACCAACAGACCACTAGTTCTAAGCTTTGTCCAACGCCACAAAACCCAAAATCCTTGACAGCAACCAGCCAACAGAGCAATCCCAGATATCCTCCTGTTTCTGCCACTACCTTCCGGAATGTACCCTCTCGCTTCACCGACGCCTTTCTGGACTCTTCACTCAACAACAAATAGATTGATGTAACCCCTTTCTATTGATGTTACTTGTCAAATGTATTCTTCTCAATAAAACTGTTCCAATAAAACTCTTCAATTATTCACTTGTAAATAACAATTCTTGTATCCATTAAGTTTTACCACATGCCAATTATCTTTTGTAGTTAATTCTTTACTTCTTTTTCTTCTTAATATTTCACTTTTTTATATACCACGTAGATTTAGATATTACCCTTCTTAAGTAAGCCAAGACATTTTCACAGTTAAATAGGGTTAAATTCAATATTTTTAATTAGACCAAAACGATTTTCTTACCAATTTTTCAAGTTGTTATTTCTAATAATCGGAAACAAACTTCCTAACTACTACATTTTCATTCTTTATGCCTTCTAGTCTATATTCTTATTTAATATCCAACTACTTTAATTCTACCCTTATTAGAATTTTGCATTTGTCATTGCTTCTTCAACCGTATTTTAAATATTTTCTTTATTTTCAAACCACTTGTAACCTTTCAAAAGCTATCATTTTCCATTACTAAATTGCTTTAACTCAAATTTAGTCAGGAAACTTTTTAAACATCGATTATTATAATAGGTTGATATGGATTGGAATAACATCCCATTTTTTTTTACAAATTTTAATTTTATCTACATAGTATAATCGTATCATACCATAATTTCCTCAAATTAAAAAAAAAATTAAATAAATCAACTTTATTTTAATTTTTTTATTGATTTTCCCTTTTTATACAAACAAACAGTAATAACTCTTAATATTTTCGTTTAAAGAACTTTATAACATTATAACAATTAAAATTATTTACATTTCAAATAAAAACTTGTTAACCTCTTTGTAAGCAACAACTTTTAAAATCTCTATTTACTTCTTTCATGAAATATATGGGTATAACATTGTGATATGAAATCTCCCTCTTATTCTTCCATCTCTCTTATTTATTAGTTCATAAGCGTTACTATTATTAAATATTTTCTGAATCTTATAAGGTCCTTCATATACATATAAAAGTTTTGCACATATTTTGTCTTTCCTGTTTGCTACTCTTAAGTTTCTTTACAATTACCAAAGCACTCTCTTTGAATATTTACTGTCATTTTTAACGTTTAATAAAGCTTACGTCTTGTTTAAGGTTAATTTAATAAATCGACAAATGGCTGTTAACCAAAGTTCGAATCTAAAACAGAAATTCCATGGCACTCCTTGTCCCGCTTTTAAATGATCTGACGCTAGTAATAAGTTACTGGTGGTGTACGAAAGAAAATAATTATCGATTACTTTGTTTATTTATGAATGTATATGCATACATATTAAAAAAAATTAACCAATTAATATCTAAAAATAATATAAAAAATATTAATAATCATAATCAATTAAACGAAACTTAAAAGTCAAACATAATAAATAAATATAACAAAGATTGGATTAAAAACTTAAGTTGAAAACCAATATCGAATGAAGTGTAAGAAGTATTAAGTTTAGGACCTAACATTAACACCTATGAACCAAAAAACAAAATCCTAAATGAGATTATAATAACTAATATAGAACATGGAATTTCAAACTTCAAACAATAAGATCAAAATAAAATAAGCTCTTCTATTTGTAACATACTCACAAATGGTAAACACAAAAGCAGTAAACTATTACCACCAAACAAATATTAAATAACACATTTTTGCATAAGTCAAATTAACCAAAAAAATGTCAACACTAATAAAAATATATTAATAACAAAAGCAAGTAAAACTGAAACTTCAGTAATAATGAAAAATGTCTATTGAATGACATTCACATCCATAATAAGGAAAAATGGACCCCATAAAAATAATACAAAAATCTAATAATACTATGCTAAAATACTGGTATGACAACAATCTAATTGATCAATTAACATACTAAAAGCTCATATCACACATAGACCCATAGTAGCTTCATACATGAGTCTTTTATTTAAACTTTTTTTTTTATCTAATATTAATACAAATAACAGAAACTAATAAAGGTAGTGTAAAGAACTTTTGGACTTTTAGACTTTTAAAACAAATATTGATAAAATTAAATCTCCCAAAAATCATATTCTCTTCTCACTACATGTAATTTTTTTATATACTAATAAATTTAGCAATAAAAACAATTGAATTATACCGGGACAACATTAAGAAATTAACTAACATACCCAAAAATGAATTTAAAAATGCAGTTATGTACATCTTAGATTAAAACAATTTTCAATACAAATTTATAAACAAAAATTTGGAGTTGCAATGGGTCAACCAATATCAAGCACGATAGCTGATTTGGTTATGCAGGGAACCGAGGAAAAAATAGTACCTATGTAAATTCAAAAACATATCCTTTTATCAGAGATACGTAGATGACATGATTATTGCTGGAGATTCACAGGATATTGACAATATTTTTAACAAGTTTAATAACACACACCCTAGGTTGAAATTTATAATTGAAAAAGAAAATAGCAACTCAATTAATTTTTTGGACTTAACATTAATTAGAAACCAATATCAAACAATAGAGGCTAACTGGTATAGAAAGGACTTAAAAACTGATAGATGTTTAAATTCTAACTCAATAACTGCAATTAAATACAATAAAAAACTTAATAAATAATTTAGTTGACAGAGCAATTCTTTTATCATAAGAAACAATTCTAAAACAAAATTTAAAAAATATTAAAACCACATTAGTAATAAATAAATATTCTTTATAATTTATCAATATACCTAACTAGTAGATTAAAAAAAGATGAAAAACAAAAATAATAATACAATAAACTATAACGTCAAACCAACTTTCATAACTATTCTGTAAATTCCCAAATTATTTGATTTAATAAAAGAGGAACTCAACAAACATAACTTTCAGTTTTTAAAAATTATAATACTATAGGTCAAAAATTGTTTAATAATCTCCAAGACAAAACAGAGATTAATAGTGAATCAAATATTATCTATCAAATTGATGGCAATCGTTGTGATGCAAATTATATAGGTCAAACTAAAAAAAAATTTAAAAATGGGACATATCAACATAAAAACTATAAAAATGAAAATAGTCACACCTAATAAACCGAATACTGCTCTGTCAGATCGTGCTGTAAGCGAATATAACAACTTAAATTTCAATTCTCCAAAAATTTTATTTACGGAAAAGTATTTTTGCTGTTCAGTTTTTAGATCGGTAAGTAATTTTGCTGTCGTTGTAGTTATAGCAACTGGTAAATTCCACTGTCATGGAAACACCCATGGATAATAGTCAGAAATGACCGATTGTGCAAAATAGTATATTAAAGTATGAGTGGATAACAAGGTCTTTAAAACACGCGCGGGTTTTCGAGCACAACGGCGTAGCCGGAGTGCTCGAAACAGAGCAAGTGTTTTAAAGACCAGTTATCCACGAATACTTTACGCTATTTTTTATTATACCTCCAATACTGGAAATAAATTACGCACTAAAAACTTAGAAATAATTTTTGTCGTGATAAATCGAGAGGGCATAATAATATTGCTACTATAGTTACGAGAATTATTTACGTTTTTGTGGCGTCCATGTCCGTTGTTGCATTCAATCGTTTCCTTGACAACCTTTAAAGCTCGGCGAGCTTTAATCGCCTGTATTCGCACGCTCAGGCGTGCTTTAAACGGCGATTCTGATGCAGGTATAATAAAAAATACATTTTTTCCATGACCGGGAGTAGAAGTCCGTTTCTATAGCATCAAAATTGTGACAGAAGTAAAACATTTACTCCCTAGAGACTAAATAAGACAAACATTTCCCTAGGGAGTTTTCATTATGACTGACACAACAATTATGCCAAATTCGAGGTTATCATCTCGAATTTGACATAATTGTGAGCTCTTGTCATAATGACTTACAGTGCCACCAATTTTAAAATTTACCATAGGCTACTAATTTTAAAATAATTGTAACTAAAATGTCAATAAATGTAAATAGTATATGCAACTCGGAGAGAATGCTATTTTGCTTCAGTGCAATAGGCTTGGCTTTGAATATTTAATGAAATTTTAAACAATCTTATAGACAACTCCTGTTAGCGTGCTTATTTTTCACGCGTGTGGAATATTAAACTCGGCTGCGCCTCATTTAATAACCCTCCACACTTGTGAAAAAAAGTTGCACTTCTAACACTTGTGGTCTAAATAACTATTAATAAACCAGGAATTCAATATGACATATAGCTGTTACATTTCCTAAACTAAACAAAGTTTTCCAGCTATTTTCATTAAAATTAATAATAAAATTTGATATATTATAATAGTTAAAGATGTATCTGGAACGAAAAGTAAAGCTTTAAGAATGAGCAAGTTGGTTACAGCTGAGGCGTTAGCCAAAGCTGTAATTATTAGTGGTTAATAAAATACAACAGTTTTGTGAAATCTGTATCACACACTTCAACAGAAATAAGCCATCCAACAAACATGCTCCTTGAAATTCTTTAGGTTTTACTAGTAATTAGTAATAATCTTTTAGGATAATTAATCGAATCAGCAGTTTAAAAGACTTCTCAGCAGCCAGAATAAATCTTGAGTAGAATTCTGAGGTTCAGTTTTAATGACGTCCTTACTTTTTAGGTTCTAGCTACCCTTTTTGTTATAAGTTACACAACTCCCATATTTGTTGCTGTGATAGTGCCCATCGGATTTGTATATTATTTAGTACAAAGGTTTTATGTCGCAACATCGCGCCAGCTAAAGAGACTGGAATCGGTGTCTCGATCTCCGATTTACTCCCATTTCGGAGAAACTGTTACCGGTGCATCAGCCATACGGGCTTACGGGGAAACCGAGCGGTTCATTAAGGAGTCTGAAGCCAAAGTGGACTTCAACCAGGTTTGCTACTATCCGAGCATCATTGCCAACAGATGGCTGGCCGTGCGGTTGGAGATGGTCGGAAATTTAATAATCCTGTTCTCTGCTCTCTTTGCTGTCCTCAACCGGGAGCAAAACCCCGGCCTGGTTGGCTTGTCTGTCACGTACTCGTTGCAGGTACTGCCTAGTGGTAAAACTTATAGCACTCCCTTCACAAGTTTCTTTTTAGATCACGCAAACGCTCAACTGGCTGGTACGCATGACCTCTGACGTGGAAACGAACATCGTTGCTGTGGAGCGCATTAAGGAGTATGGAGAGACAACTCAAGAGGCCCCTTGGGATATTCCCAACAAAGCTCCCCCGACTACATGGCCCGATGCAGGCACCGTCGTGTTTAAGGACTACGCTGTGCGTTATAGGCCTGGCCTCGATTTGGTGCTGAAGGGCATCAACTTCTCCGTGCGAGGCGGAGAAAAAGTGGGAATCGTCGGAAGGACGGGTGCTGGAAAGTCTAGTTTGACTCTTTCATTGTTTAGGTAATTTGCAGTAATGATAGTTTTTCAAACTACAAAACTGGGTTGAGTGCATATAGTAAGAATGTACTCTTTAATTTTCAAGTATGGCGAACATGGGAAGCTTAGACGAAATGTTGAATACTTTACCATAGATACAAAAATAGTTTTTCGCTTGTAACTTGATCATTTCTAAAAATATGCCTCTCAATTATCAGAGAACAATATCTCTATTTTTGTGTTATCAGGGATAATACCTGAAGTTTACTCAAACAATGAAAACTAAAATATTCAGAGAAAACATTACAAAAATTTTAGAATTCTACTTGGGATCATAGCAGCAATTGGCATGCTGAATATTTTGTGTAATTTAATCGAATTTCTATATCTTACTATTACTAGGTGTAAGTAGTGTACCTGTATAATACTTTAGTAAGAGTAGAGCAAACAGCGAAAAATTTTGGATCATTTTTTCATGGCCACCAATATTTAATGATATATTGAAAAACAAGGTTGGTAAAAGTGACACACGAGTTGTCAGTTTCATCAACTTTGGAAAAAAACTATTAATTTGACGTAAAGTGTCAATAAAAACCGTAAATTTTCAAATTATTCTTACTTTCATTTCAACATGACTGGTTGTAGCGCAAAGGGCTGCAGGAATAGATCCGAGGAAGGATTTATACTTAAATCCGTTCCCAAAAATGTGTCTACACGGGTTGTTTGGAGCAGAAACTTAAGAGTTGATTTGAAAAAGAACTCTCGGATATGCGAAAAACATTTTTCGAGATCGCAATGGAAAGTTTTTGGTGTTAAATTATCTTCCGGTGCTGTACCCACAATCCTTGCAAGACCAGATACGTCTTCCGAAATATCAGGTGATGAAAGATGTACAGAAAAGGAAGAGTATATTTCATCTTCAGCTAAAACTGGACAAACCAATATAGAAATCAAATACAGAAATTTAAGGAAGCAATATCTCGTTCTTAAAGCAAGTAACAAAAAATTAGCTCATCGACTCTTTCTCCAAAGACAGGAAAATAGAAAACTAAAAAACGAATTTGCAAACATGTTTACAGAAGACCAAATTAGTGCAATTAAAGGCAAAAAATTTAAGAAGTCTTCAAATGAAACGATTACCAAATCATTAAAATTAAAATTCGCTTGTGGTGGAAACGGATATTAAGCCAAGTCTTGAATACTGTACTGCTTCAAAGACATATTTTGGCCGTATAACTCTCTCTGATCATGAAGGCATAGCATCTAAGGCGCTAGTCTTCATGTTAAGTGAAATTACTACACGATGGAAGCAAAGTAGTTGGTTATTATTACTCTGGAGATAGTACCAATGGCGAAGTTATAGCAAACGAATTGACAAAAATTATTCAAAAAATAACAACAGGATTAAACATCCTGGCAATTACTTCAGATATGGGTGCCACAAATCAGGCCATGTGGAAAAAAACGCCATTTAGACAGGTCTAGTGTACCTGCATAATACTTTAGCAAGAGTTGAGCAAAGAGCGAAATTCTTTCAGATTGGTTACATCACTTTTTCAAGACTTATCGAGATGTAATGGAAACCATGAATTTGACAAAATAATTATTTTTATGTCAAAATAAATATAACATTAATAATAATTTAATTTGCCTTTTATGCTAAAAACAAACAACGAAAACGTTAAACAAGTTTTTTGAACTAATAACTTTACTGAACAATCTAATGAATAGTCTAATAGTAATAATAAAATAATCTATAATAATCTAATCTAATATTATTTGGAAGTTCTAACATTTTTGATGCAGTCTCTCATACCATGACTTTTGCTAGACCATTTTATTTTCTGTTCTTTCCTTATTTGAGCCTTCAGCTTACTAGTATAAATTTTCAGTCGGTAAACCATGAATCTTAAAGTAAATTTTGATTTAACGCTACAACACTTGGGTAAATTAATTGACTGAAAATTTTGATTGGAATTAATTTCAGTTTGCATTATTCTTATAAAGTTAGTGTTACTACTTGGTAAATAGGACTTTAAATTTCTGAACATTTGTTCTATTAAAACGGCAATTTGGAACACATCCGGCTTAACATAAACAAGACTTCCAACCTTATACTCCTTCAAAGCTACAAATTTAGTGTACGGCTGATTGATTATTCTTTTTATCCCTAAAGATGAAAAACATTTTTTGCAAATATTTTTCTTCTTCCTCATGCTATTCACTACGTAGCCAGCACAGTTGTATAGAGCATTTTGTTCTCTTATAGGTATTTCATTTCTGCAGGCATTCCAATTAGTTGGAAAAACTGCCTCCTCTTTCTTATTGTCGGATGAATTTGATTGCTTATTTTCTTTGATATAGTCTAAAAAACCATCAACAAGTGTCATCCGCTCGTCTTCATGATAACTTGTGCTATTTGGTATTGTTAAATATTGCGAAATAGATATTAATTTCAAGTCCTGTTTAAATTGTAGTGCAGTGGGAACTGGATGTCTCATTCTGATCTGTGAAAACAAATTTTCCAAACAATCTTGAGAAAATCTTGATGTCAGCAAGAACTTGTACCCTCTTTCATTTAGCATGACATCTTGCAAATCTATTATAGATGTTGTTAAAATTACCCCAGTTTGAATTGGCTTCCATATTGATTTTCCATTGGCATTAGGATTTACTTTTAAATCTGTAAATAGGTCTATTATCTCACGAAGAAATATTAGAGTTTTTTCATAAACTGCCACATTATATTTACTTATTGCTAAAATAGAGGATCTAGACGTTACCACTTCAAACCATTTAAAAATTGATTCTATAAACCAAGCTGTGGTTAATGAAGACTTGTCTTCATTTTCCTCTGCATCATATTTTATACCACAGCTTACATTCCAATTTAAGACATTGTAGGAATTGCTCACCTTCATTTTATCGAAATGCCCAGAATTCAAAAGTTCGATATTTAATTTAGGTGCAAATTTTAAATCTAAATCACTTTCATCATTACAAAACTTTACTATATGTTCAGATTTCACTAAATTAGTAGGCAAATTATACTTTTCTACAAAGAATTTTGGTATCTGAATAATTTTATTTTGCACTAAACATTGTTTTATATTCTTGAACAAGTGGGGCGCGTCTGCCAAAAAATAAATGTTTTGGTTATTAATTGGGTTTATAATAAAATTTTGTATTTTACAGTATCTTCCTGCCATTATACCAAGTTTTTTCCACATGGCCTGATTTGTGGCACCCATATCTGAAGTGATTGCCAGGATGTTTAATCCTGTTGTTGTTATTTTTTGAATAATTTTTGTCAATTCGTTTGCTAT